>JANSTQ010154651.1:0-11382 GCA_026167885.1 Bergia puertoricense
TTCTATTTGCGGATCAGTCTAATCAAGTAATACATGAAACTGTAACATTTTTTGAATAAAATTGTTGTTGTTGTTGTACTTTAAAGTGGTTTCCAATTGACTTTCTCTTTAGTTTTAGTTTTATACATACAGTACATTACCATTGATAATTACGATGCACTTCATTTGAAAGACAGAAAGGGAGTTTTATATTACTTGTTCTGTTACATGTAAGTGATGATAAATGTCTAAATTGGCTGATGCTCAGCAGTAATGGTGATGATGATGATAGTAATAACAACAATAATAGTAATAATAATAATAATGATGATGATCACAATTACTAGGATGTGGGAAATATGGAAGATGATGGACAAGTAGTTAGATAATTTAAGGATCGCATTTAGGAACGACATTGTTAGGGACAGCAAGGATTTTGAGAAAAGTACTTGACACCTAAGTATTGGGAAAAAAATCTGAGTGACTCTGTTAAAAAGAATGGACCCTTATGAGCTTAAACATACAATTTACTAAACGTCAACTGGCATTTCGTTTACAAGTGTCAATGTCTTGATCATTTCTTGTCATTAGAATTGCAACAATATACTTCTAGATTAAGATCTTTCTATTAAATCAGTTTGAAAAAAATTGACATATAGCAACTTCACTTTTTCCTTCCCATGACTCGTATCAATGATAATAAACGACTTGGCTGATTTGTTGTACACGTAGGTGAGAAATTCCAAAACAATACCATCCCATTCCCTTTACTAAGACAATGCAAGTGTTTTGAGAGACATGTTTTTGTTCAGTTGGCAAGTTGAGGGAAGATGTTTCTAAAGCTCCCTAGCTTCTCCTTTTGGAGATAAACAAAAGCAATAAAAAATACCTCTCCTCCTTTGTACAATAAGTTATAATAAGCAGTCTCTGTACATAAACATTTGGAATAATGTTCATAATTACATACTAACGTGATATAAATTGTTGTCTTCAGAGGTCAACATTAAAAGAGGGTGACTAATGTAACTTCTGCACTTCTAGTAATAACAATGTTGTTGTGAAAACTTGTAATTTCAATTTATCTATCCTGGTTATAAATTAATTGTTTTTGATTGTTCAAATATCAAACTTGATTACACATTAATTAATATCAATAAATATTTTCAATTTTTTGCCAAGGCAACTTCATGCTTAAAATGTTTATGTTGTTACTTCTTCATTCTAATTCTGCCTTTCATTGTGTTCCTTCTCCACTGTTTCCTCTAAAACATACCAAACAAAACACCACTCAACAAACAAACAAAAAATACTGAGAAAACACTGATCAAAGTTGTTACAGCTGTTGCAATAAACTACCTTAGTCATCAAAATCATTTTCATTTTTAACTATTACACAAATGGTTTGTGGAGCAGCAACAATAATTGGATGCATTGACGGACACATGCTTGGGGAAGTTGTATGGCTGGTATACGTCAAACTTGACTGCATTGACTTGCATGATTGTTGATACTTAGGGGTATACGTCTGCTGTGGTTGCCTAGTCAAAACATTTGCTAGTAGAGCTATGTCTTAAGTGGTGCCTTGTGTCAATCTTTCATAGTATCTGATACATTTTAAATAGCCTGAGCAGTACTTCTTGATGTGTCTTGAAACAATCCATCGTTTCTCCTCGCATAAGTGTATATTCTTTAGCTGCTCCTAATAACTGTTGATATCGCTGAGCGCCCATTAACAATTTTTCAAGATGTCTTCGGTCATCTCCTTAACAGGTTCTAGAGGTGCATAAACTTATTTGGGGTCAAAGCTGCTTTCTTCGTAAATCAAAGCCATAGCATTTCTCACCTCTTCGCACAGCTTTACCTTTTCGTTGTTAAAGTCGATGGAGTTGAATTTGCAAGTACTTTTGAATTCTTTGACGAAGTTAATCAGACGTTTGATCACTTTGCTTGTCTACAACCATTTTGCTTTCGAAGACGCCATTTTGATTTTGCCTGACGTTCAGTCTCCGGTTTTCTTAAATATACATACAAGGCAGAATCTAAACACGAGCCGTTTCGCCTCGCGTAGACGTGTTGAGTGTTTATAGGAGAAAAAGTTGTGCCGCCTGCTAGGGCTTTCCTGCCTACCGAGATATGACAATTCCTCCTCCGAGTGCCTCGCCTCGCCGAGGTTCTCATATAATCAGTTCGCTGAACTTGTCAAAGAAATAGGTGCAATGGTGACACTGGGGAAGGATTGGCTCGGGTACCCGAGACCAAAATCAACGGATAAGTTTTCTATTTCTATTTCAAAAAAACTTGAGTTTTTACACATTGAAACAATTGTTTCACTCGCTCTCGTCCCGTCTTGTCTTGATCTCACGGGAAAAGTTGTGAATGCATAAGAAGTTTCGTTGTGTTTCTATGAAACTTCTAACATTCTATATCAGAAATACCATGGGGATTTGAGATTTTATTCAAGCAACTACAAGCAGTTTACAATTAAAATTGAACAATATTTGTCAAAGAGATATTGTTGTTTCAATTGAACTGTTCAAAAATCTAATTCGATTGCAACTTTCCCTTTTATAAATTATCAACTGAACATACTTGGTGTTAGCAATTCCATAACTTGCTCACACATCTTTTCGCATTAAAAATAAACAAATGAATGGAGTTAGGGCTAGACTTTGAAATTTAAACACAAGTCTTATTAATTTGCAGATTCAGATACTCTATAATTATGATCTAACTTGATCGATTTAATAAGCTTCTGCGATCCTGAGTTAGTTCCAAACTAAGTCTAAAAACTTTTTCATCGAGATCAAGATCTACAGCTAAGACTAAAACACATTTGAAATTTCAAATTGAAAGAGTAAAATCAACAATTTTTGCCTCAGCTCTACAATAGCCAGTCGGGCCGTTTTACATAACACACAGTAAATGTTATTTTATTGCAAAGTATTAAACAGGGTTGCTGGAAAATTGAATCATACTTTGCGTGATGAATGGACAGCTGTGATGACAAAAAACTAGAAACTTCCTGAATGTATCACTACTTTGATGATTTAATTTACATTCAGTTTAGTTTTTAATCGGACAAACCTTGATAATCGTTAATATATGGTTATGCCATTAGCGATGGTAAGTATACTGTAAGGGGTATCATATTCTGTGGCGGATCCAGGGGGGGGGGGGTCGGTCAAACCATCCTTCGGTTTGGTGACTTGTTTTGAAAACACAATAGATTTTTTCAGATTTAGCGAGACTAGAATCGGCAGTTTTCGAACAGAAATAGTTAACACATTTAAAGCAACAGAAGACTTGGATAGACGCTGCTAAAAGCCTTTCAGTTGATCAGCAAACATGGTCACGTAACTGAAAAGGTTATCGTGATGTTGCCTTTTGTGAGGTCTTCTTCGGTCAAATTTAACAAAGATTTCAAACAACCTGTTACAATAACACCCAGTCTTTCAAATGTGATCAGCAGGTACAGTAAACTTCATTTCCCAACCACCTGTTTGTTTTTCTTTCGACGTATACATGAGGATATGTACACTGACAGGACAAGTGCACGATGCATTTTTTAACAGCTTGTCTGGAAACTTAATCCTGAAATTAACTCGAAAGTCGGATCGTCTATAATCTTTCCGTAATAACTTGTCTCGGGCCTCTACGATACGGTTTTGAAAATCATTCGATCACAGTCATTTGTTTGGTAACTACTACGATACCGTAGTTCATAGGTTCGCTGAACAACTAAGGAGAGTGGTCCTTGTGGATCCGATAGCAGACTGAACATACCTGTGGCTGAAGAGTATTTACCAACAAACTTTATTCAATATCCAAGTAAATGTAAAAAAAATGTAAAAAGTTCAAAATTTGTAAAATGAAACAAATTAGTAAAAAACTGCGATGTCTCAGCAGCAAACAAATACCACTCAGAAGCCTTAAAAATGCATGAGAATGCCTTTCTAATGACTCCGAGTTTCCAAATTTTCCCGGGGAAGTATACTCCCGAACCCCCCTAACGCTCGCGCTCTCGGCACTAGCACCGAACCCCCCTTGTCAAAATCCTGGATCCGCGCAAGATATTAGCCATATAATGCACGAACTAATATATATATATTAATGTAAATACGTTAAGTATTGCCTCGGGGGCGGTAGGAGTCAGTGAAGTTAATGCAGGGTTGGGGAACCTCTGCCAGTTTGTTCAACCCTTTACATACCCCATCTCCATATACTATTTTTTGTTGCTTTTGTATCCATTAACTGCAGTAGAAAGTAGTACCTCATCCAGTTACATGTGGTATATGTTGTATTAAAAAGGAAAAGTTAGAAAGAAAACTGGATAAACAAGTATTTTGATTTTTGGCTAACCAGGTAATTTCTTTTTCCTTTTGATAACCAGTAAAATAAATAAAAAAAGTATTACGTATAAGTTCGTGTTGTTTTGAATGACCCTTTGAATTCTTTTTGTACACTTCGATTTGGAATCCTACAACACCCTACTTCATTGTATCTGTCTTCCGCCAAAGGGTGTACACGATGTCTTCATCAATGCACTTAAAGGCACTTTATGCCAGACCTTGAACTTAATATTTTAAGTTTGGGGCAAATTTGCTTCAAAACAGGTGTTTGACAAAAGTGATGCTCACATGTGCAATTTTAAGCTCATCAATAGCATATTTTAGTTAATTTATACCTCAAGCCAGAACTGTAAAGCAAACTACATCAACAATCATCATTGGCCGGTTGATCGACATACATCGTTCTTGCATGTTGCTTCTCTGGTATACGGCAAAAAAGCCAAACTTTGAAATTGAAGAATTTATTCACTTTTTAATAAAGATATCAAGATCAACTGTTTACTTCCAAGCGGTCAACTTATGCCTGGAGCTACTTGGGGGGTGGATTATATAACTTATCAATCACAAACAAGCTATTAGTGATGCAATCGAGAACACCTGAAAAAACTTAAATAATATTACATTGTGAAGAAGCTACAACAAGTGATATATTCTACAGAATATAACTTGAGCCTATTAGGAGAATGCATAAGTATATATTAATGTATGTATAGTTTGAGTCTATGCATAACACGAAGATTTAAAATGGGTTTATTTGCAACCAAACCAACCTCTTTCCGGCAGTGTTACTGACGCAATCGATTCAATGTCTTTGACCTTGTCCAAGGAGATCTGATGATTTGCAATTGGTTTGTTTTATGATATTGGATTTGTTTCATTTTGACTAACTTATTGCCAAACTTGATTCTAGACTACAGCCTAATAGCTTTTATAATCCAGAATCAACCAAACAAGATCAGGAAGAATTTAAAAGATCAGTGTTGAAAATTCCAGAGATAAAAAGCCTTTTTACAACAACGACTAGTCGCAACGACGCCAAGATTCAAACAAGATTAACTCATTTAGCAAAATTATTTACCCCAAAGAGTAGAAGCTCGTTTTTGTCTTTAATCAAAACAAATATTTTACAGCAGAAACCAGATTTGTCAACATTCACTTGAAGTAGACTACAGTTCTCACGCTACTTAAGTACAAAAATAAAATCAGTAACCACATTATGTCACCTTCCTCTAAAGTTTAATGTTTAAATTTTGTCTTTTGTTTTTTTTTCTTCGTACTATTGCTAAAATAACTGATCTCTAGCAACGATAAAATTGAGCTACTTGGAAAAGAGTTCACCTGCACAATAAAAATTCAAACAATGCCGGAATGTCCCTCGGCTTAGCAAACTTAGTCCAGATTCATGATTTAAATAAAAAATAATGAAACATCTGCATCTTTCATCGTGTAAATAAGTAAGGGCAAAAAGGAAAAGAATTCAGATAGCGCTTTCTAATCTTCAAGTCAAAGTATATTTTTATCAACTTAACATTTCAATGTTTAAAAAGAAGCATGTTTTGTGTAGATCTCGATTCTTTTTATAAGGAACAACCGAAAGCTGATTTGTCATTATTAGGTATAAAGGTTGAACTAGTTGGTACACGAAAGTAGGACATTACTGTCTCAAATCCTACTGTCAAGTCTGGTTAATTTACTTGCTTAAGTTCTTCTTCAATGACAAAATTGTTGACATATAGGCTCGTAACAGGGAAGTTGAATGAAAACCACAAAATATGGAAATGGGTAGGTAATCGTTTTCGTTGACAAACTCACTAAAACATTTAACCAAGGGGGAACCACATTTGTTTTAATAGTTTCATACCAGAAAACTGGTGGCGGGCTCATTAGCGATAACCAATAGCAGTGTTCAACCTTTTTTTCTTACCGCTAAAAAGGAAAAAAATTTAAAAAAACGTTAATTCTACTTACGTCCGCTTCCTTTTTCACTCAAATTAAGTGCTTCATTGAAAACCGTACCATTAAAATATGCATCTGGAGCGCTCAGTAGCAACTATAGTCGGAATTTGAAACATCAAAACTGTTTTACAAGTACGTTTTATTTTATAAGTTTTGAGTGGATTTAATGGCATTTTTAATCAATATGAACATCAGTTGGTGGAAAATACATGGAAATTCTTGATACTCATATTTTACTGACTGTAAAACCAACGTGCTGGAATGTCACAAAGTTCACAGTTCCAGTGCTTTATCAGGGTCAAGGAAGATACAATTATGGAAAAAGGAAGCACAAGCTTTTGAAAATAGTTAATCAAAAATACTACGCGTATTTGAAGAAAGTGGCGAATTGAAACACATGTGGTATTTGCCGGTTTTCGTACGTTACATACAAGTGGTAATTTTTACTAAATCTTCTTTAACATTTGGTAGTGTTTCCTGTTGATAACACAACGGAACAAAAATTTCATCAGTAGACGAAAGTTGTTATTTATGACAATAACGAAAACATGTTTTTATACTAAACCAACGTAAATCCAAATTGAAACTAACCCCAGGTAATTTTAGGAAATACAGTGAATCGATGTTAGCACGACTATCTTTAAAAGCTGAATAGATAAAGAACAAATTCGAAGGCGAACCCAAAAGAAAGAGAGACCAAGACGTGTGCCGCCAACATAGTACCACTTAAAGTGAGGCAGAGATACTGGCAAAATAAGTAGATTTACAACTGACGTCAATCATCCAAGCTGAATATTTCGCAATAACGCAGCAGTTTGTTCAAGGCTGTTTTTTGCTGGTTTCTTAATAAAAAAAATTGAGACAGTAGAAGAAAACGAGGCTACAAAATTTGATGATTTGTATCATTCGAAAGTTTACCTATAAACTAATGTTCCATTAAAACATTTATCAATTAAATTAATACCGCTGTTTTTTAATGGCCAATGTTTTCAGGCCTTTTTGAAGTACTCTCCACTAAAGAATGAGGATATTAAGATATTGCCATCTGAACTAGAGACGCGTGGCACACCATTTTCCAAATTCCTCGGATTCTATTCCAAGTCTGATCAACGCTCAAGGTTAAACACCTTGAACTTACCGGAAGCTCAAGTGCTTATAAGCTCTTGTTTGTTTCTTGGTACAGCAGTTTCATAAACTTTAATTTGAGATTTCCTTCTGTGCAGGTCTGAGTAAGACGTCTGCAACTTATATATATATTTAATTTTTTTTAAAAATCCAGTGAGAAGGTCTTGGTGTAGATTTGGTTTGTAATTCTCAACCAATTCCGAAATTGTAAGAAAATAACGATTTAAATTATCCATGCTTTCTGTGCATTTAAGTGAAATATGTGGACCTACTCTTAATTTTTAAACTTTAAACTAGAGGATTGTATCAATTGCTCCTCGGTTCCCTTAGTACAGTATTTTCTTAAACTTTTGAGACTCCCAAGAAGTCTGAATAGACTCAGTCAGATGACAGCAACTTGAAAAATACATATATTAATATTGTGGATTTGGGTGGTAATTATCAAACAAAACAAACAAGAGTTCAAAATATGGCCATCATTCAACTCAGGAAGCTACCTGAGTCCTGGTGCTAACCAAGGCCCTGAAACGCAAGAAAGCAAACGTTTAAACAAAACCCTCTTGATGAGTAACTTTCATTGATCACATTTTGTAACTCTGAATCACTGTTTGAAAAATGCGACCATGCAGTCAAATTAACGAAAGCCCTTAACGGCTTAAGGAATCGGACTGCTTGGCAGATCTTTGAAGTGCTTGTCCTCTTAAGATTCGATTAGCAAACCGCATGCTAAATCGCATTAACATGAGAGCGGACGTACAGGATTGATAGTTAAATCTTATAATTGAGTCCTTAGCGGAAAAAAGCGTTCTGGTAGATATGAGTTTTTCTGCTCCTCTGTCGGCGTTTCATTTGCTTAGTTCATCCTCTATTCTTATTTTGTATCCCTATTTTATATGAAGAGATGATAATACTGCTTCAGTCGCTACAAATTAAAGGCAGATGAGAAGGCATTTCTCGAGTTGTTTTCTTGTTTAAACGTAGTGAGCAGATCCAGACATTGCGTCGTGCTTCATGCTGTCAGTGTCACCTTTGATGATTCACTAAATCTGGCCCTTTCGAGAAAGCGCTTCCCACCATATCACAAACTAACCGCGATTTAAAGCACCTTAGACGTTGTATTAAGTTTCATGAATCAGAGCTGAAATCAAACAGGCCTGAGTGGTGATAAAAAGATGTATGCATTGCCAAATTCTTCAGTCTGTGACCTTCAGCTGATAGTACAACTACAACAGTTAGCGGAGCAAAGTCTTGCTGGGGAACTCGGTAAGTTTTCCGAAACTATTTTCAATTGTACAGATACAACCACAACACAGAAGTCTATCCTTTTTTTCTTTATAAAGCTTCTTATTGCCAAATTACGAAATACTGTTGTCACCGTCGACTAGCCTTTCTTCATCCAAGAAACTGACAGACGAACGCCGAAGGCGCTGGTCCACTTAAAAAGTCCGGGCCAGACGTTTCCCCTGAAGAATTTTGAAACACAGCTCAAAACTCTAAAAACCCATTTTGTACAATTTGAGAATAATTTTAGGTTGATTGTTAAATTTATACTTTTTTCGTTACTTCATGGCCTGGGGCATCTCTATTTAGCTTGACACCTACTGAGGATTCAACTTCGACCATTCTGCTTTCTCCAAATAACTGAACTGCCGACTTACAATGGCATAAACATCCACAGGCTTTCTTTTTATCAGTAATACATTTTATTTAAATGTTTCATTATGTGCTTATTGTTAGCGGGATAAAACAAACATATTAACTAGAAGTCAGTGAAAATACTGTCATGGATTTACAAAATCATATCTCCTGTTCAGTGACAAACAAAAGTCATCAGTCTGTTGCGAGTCAGCAAAACTGAATCCGAAAGAGAACAGCTGTTTGATTAGAAACTATTTTGCCATTTCGCCATGTCAGTACAATGTTTCGACTAATTTATACCTATTAGTAACAAAAAAAATTAACAGTACTATTTTGTAAAGTTTAAATTCACTAGTCAACTTTCTTTTTCAAAAGCCGCTTAAAAGGAGAGATGAGAAGTACAAAGGTTGTCACAGTGCATAAACACAGAAAAAATAAGTTAGTCTCAGACAAATTCACTTAATGTTGAAATCTGCATTATTTGCATTTTAAAAGAGATTGTTGAGTCAAAAAACTTGATATACTAAAAGATCAACTTTTTGTCATTCAGAAGTTAAATACAAATTGTCAGGACAAGCAAATTTGCTTTTTTTTAGTATTCAATACTGTTTTTTTTAAATTTAACAACAGCAGGATCTAACGATGTTTGTACATCACAGATTGTATCTGTATCAGACTGTATCCAACAAATAATTACCAGAGAGGAAGAGGCGATTGAGTTTAACTTTTGTGTATATTTATAGAACTCTGTACGTGTATGGCCTACAGGAGTACATTCAAGAACTTATCATTGTTTTAAGAGTCAAAGCCAATTTTTTTTATAATTTGTAATGAAAAAACACTAATTAGCCAGGTTTAACGAACTGGTTCACAAGGAGTTTTAGTTTATTCCGTACGCAGCTTGTTGTAAGCCGACATTACGTAACGAATTTTGAAAATATGTCTTTTTCAAAACAAGTTGACCTGTTAAAGACGCCTAAGACTGTCAAAGGATGGTCTAAGCTCTAATTTCACTAACTGCTACGCCGTTTGTGACCCAATTTTGACAAAAGTTATTAAATTACATGCTATGCTGGTTTCGTTTAGCTAATGTACAGGACATTGAATGGTACGCAGCGTTGAACACATGGTTCCCGTGATTCCTTTAAAACTAAACTTTTTTTCTTCAACAACTGTGCACCAATGCAGATATTACAATTCTCGCTTGTTTTGAACTTCAATGCGTTAACTGCCAGCTCAAGCCTTCAGTTCATGTTTGATTCTATACCACTTTCTCCTAAGGTTGGCCTGGTTTTCGGTATTGAAAGATTTTGAAAGCAATTGTTCGAGACAGACTGAATTGGTAAATATACAGTTACATCAAGCGGCTAAGTTTCCGTACAAACCCAGCAGCAAAGAACAATGTAAAACAGGTATTATCCAGAGGACTATTACTCCAAATCCACTTAAAGGCAAAGAAAGCACTCCATTAAAACAGCTGCTTTAATTGTCACGTTCGCGTGTTTCCTTATCCAGCAGATCTAGAAAAGGTAGTTGTCTGTAAATTTAGACTGTTTTGGAAACCCAGGGCTCAACAAACAACATTAATTACATAACGGGTACAAAGCTCGGAGGAACAATACATAACAGAAACTTTTTGCGAAGTAACAAAAATACTAAGATATGATTTGAAAGTCAAATACGTGGTGACATAAGAATGTAAGTTCAAGTTTAGTTCGTACATTTAAAAATACTAAAAAAGGCAAACTTTCAATATTCTTCGCTAAAGAATCTTATTTAACTGGAGGGACGTGTAGGAATTTTAAAGATGGTAATATATACTTTATAATAGCGTAATTCCTAGAAGACTGTATACATATATCATTTCCTGCTCAGTTCTTAATCCTACAATGACTCAACACTTTTGTAAAACTTCCAACTGTTTATTAATTTGAAAGAAAAAACATACACAATATCATTAAGCTTTGTGACTGGGAGCTTAAGTATAGCAATTTTTAAAGGAATTTCAAGTTGAGAAAAGTTTTAGATTGATGTTGGTTTTTATAAGACTGAGTTGTCTTTAAAATCAAATTAAGAAACCGATATACGAAATAGACGTGTTAACAAGTCATGTCGTAACTTAGTGCATGTGTGTGGTAAAACAGGCAACGTGTAAGATGTTTTTCGAACAAGTGATTGCTTCTATACAGAGTCAATACATTTTATCGATGCAATGGAGACTAGTGGCTCTGATTATTATTGCAATAGTAGTAGTAGTGGTGGCAGTAGTAGTAGTAGTAGTAGTAGTAGTAGTAGTAGTAGTAGTAGTAGTAGTAGTAGTAGTAGTAGTAGTAGT
>JANSTQ010154662.1:3192-21630 GCA_026167885.1 Bergia puertoricense
TTAGCTCTTTGCTGTGTGGTTTTCCACGTCCATGCACGGTGTTTCGCTCTAGCAAAATAAGACTGTTTCTGCCGTTGCACCTATTTTGTTGGTAGATTCTTTCGTGCTTGTGCCAGTGCTTGTATGGTCTTGCTAGTTTCACGACACCTGTGTTTATGCTTGTTTCTTGCACGGTATTATTCTACGCACTAGCAAATTAATATTTTTTTTGTGCCTGTTTTATGCCGGAAAATTTTCTCGTGCTTGTTCTCGTTCTTGTGCATGTTCTTGGGTTTATCTCTCAGTTTTAACATGTGAAAGTACGTTTTACTCTAGGATACGAGCAGTCCTGTCGTCCAACCGCTGTTGCAAGGCAAGGAACGATCAGACACACTGTTTGTTCCAGCAACAAGATCTCTTTCAAGCCTGTCGATAGACGGCGTGCAAAGCGAGTCCAATGATGCCGCTGATGAGGTACCTAGGCATTCCTCTTTCATTAAGATTATTCGAGAGATCCATTTATAATTCTACCCTTACATAAGAGCCAGCACAATCGAGAATCTAAGGCTTAATTTTATAATTTATGCACCCAATAAAACTGAAGAACCTGTGTTTTAGCCTGATGCGTAATTGAATTAGGCTCTTGTCTGAAGAGTCAGTAGGATAACTTGCTGTATTAACTGGTATAGTGTAAAACACGTTGATACTTGACAAGTTTGTTTGTTAAAGGGTTTCTTTATCAAAATAAACTTCCTCAATCAAGTAGTTTTTGAAAGCAACAGTTTTGTAGGGTCAACCGTGAAGCTGCTCCTTGTAATTATAATTGCTGTCATTATAAAACTACTATTTCGTTAAATTGAAAACCACTTTACTGCTTCAAACAAGAGCAGTATCATTTGTTTGTTCGACCTTAGAAAAGAGAAATTTCGATTTCTTACCGCTCTATTCCCTTAATATAAATTTTTTTTGCAAACACGTGAATGGTGCACGAAGCAAACAAGAAGAGAAAAAAAAGCCGATTTTGGGAGCTGTAGTTGCAGTTATTGCCATCCAGGTTTCGTAAACTCCTAAAAGTTTTGTCGTACAAAACAGTGCAAATTTCCTTCCACCGTTTAGTTTGTTGTGTAGCAGAAATTACTGTTCGTTGTGATAACTTGTGATACGGTAAATGACTGCTTTTTGTGATGATTTGATGACAAAGATCCATCCCACATTTAGAGGAAATTATTTTATTTTTACTTGAAATTGCTTTTAAAGTCGTTAATTATGGAAGATAGGAAATGGGGCGTGTGTTGGCTCTTTTGTTTTTCTTAAATTTTGTTAAAACCGAATTAGGGTTAGGGTTAGTTTAAAAATTATCGTAAACTTTGTTAAAATCAAGAAACCACCTGCTCCACCTTTGATTGCCCCATCCGAACAACCTATATAGAGCAATTCAAGTAATGGCAAAATAATTTACTCTGAATGTCGTATGGATTTTTATCACCAACGCGTCACAAAAAGCAGTAATTTATTGCACCACACGTACACACAATGTACAGTAATTTGTGCCACACAACATTCTTAACGGGTACGGGTGACAGTGTATCGCTGTTTGTTTCCCAGGACGATGGCGCTTACTCAGTGACTAAACTGATCTTCCTGCTCGAGAGACCACTCTCGGCTTCGTCCAGTGGAGCCAACCTGGTGTGCTGCAGCGCCAGTGGATGGGTAAGAACTGGTTTGAAGCGGATCGCTTATGACTATCAGGATTCCCGCTGTCCTTTAATTAAAGACTCTCGAGTCGAGTTCCAGGTTAGCTGCTGCACCACCAGAAAATAAACTGTTCAAAAGTTGGAACATTTGGAAAGTTAATAAGTAAATATGCAAAAACTTCAAGATTTATTTGCAGTGGAAGGTCCATGAATCGGTAGAAAAGGCCCTGGAAAATCCTTGAAGAGCTCTTGATTTTCGTGTTGAGCTCAGAGTGGAAATCCTGGGCGCGATTTCTCAAAAGCCTGGTTAGCTCTGAACCTGGAATAAATCGCCTAATACACGGTTTGATTTAACCCACGATTAAATTCAGTTCCACAATCACCTTCCCTGATGTGCCTGAATAACTACTGGATTTTTGCAATAGGACTCGTTGCTTTTATGTTTTTTGCCCTTGTTTTTATCCAACGGATTATTGACAAAATGTCGAGGAGTTTAACTTGTTTAGAACGGTTTACCGTTAGAAAAGGTTTGGGTGTAAATTAACTGTTCGACTGGTAGACATGTCCGAAAGGACGAAGCCCAGTGTAATCTGATTGTTTAAAATCTGAATATCTTTTTTTTTAATACAGGTTCGCTTTTGGAACACTTACAAGAGCCTTTGTGTTGGCGAGTTTCTGGCACATCCACACGGTAATGGTTTTACAGTTCGGCGCAAACCAATAATAACAGTATTAGTAGCAGTAATAAAACAGTAACAGCAACAACAGTGATAGTAATAGTGATAGTAATAATAACAGTAACAGTAACAGTAATTGTAACAGTAATAGTAATAGTAATAATACCGGTAATAGTAATAGTAATAGTAATAATAATAGTACCGGTAATAGTAATAGTAATTTTAAGAGTAAGAGTAAGAATAAGAGTAATAGTAATAGTAATAATACCGGTAATAGTAATAGTAATAGTAATAATAATAGTACCGGTAATAGTAATAGTAATTTTAAGAGTAAGAGTAAGAATAAGAGTAATAGTAATAGTAATAATACCGGTAATAGTAATAGTAATGGTAATAGTACCGGTAATAGTATTAGTAACAGTAATAGAACAGTAGCAGCAACATAGTGATAGTAATAGCAGTAGCAGTAGCAGTAGCAATAGAAATAGCGATAGTGATAGTGATAGTGATAGTGATAGCGATAGGGATAGGGATAGTGATAGGGATAGTGATAGTGATAGTGATAGTGATAGCGATAGGGATAGCGATAGTGATAGTGATAGGGATAGGGATAGTGATAGGGATAGTGATAGTGATAGTGATAGTGATAGTGATAGCGATAGGGATAGCGATAGGGATAGTGATAGTGATAGTGATAGTGACAGTGATAGTGATAGTGATGGCGATAGGGATAGGGATAGTGATAGGGATAGTGATAGTGATAGTGATAGTGATAGCGATAGGGGTAGTGATAGTGATAGTGATAGCGATAGGGATAGTGATAGTGATAGTGATAGTGATAGCGATAGGGATAGTGATAGTGATAGTGATAGTGATAGCGATAGCGATAGCGATAGGGATAGTGATAGTGATAGGGATAGTGATAGCGATAGGGGTAGTGATAGGGATAGTGATAGTGATAGTGATAGGGATAGTGATAGGGATAGGGATAGGGATAGTGATAGTGATAGTGAGTGATAATGATAGTAAGAGTGAGAGTGATAGTGATAGTGATAGTGATAGTGAGTGATAATGATAGTGAGAGTGAGAGTGATGGTAATAGTGATAGTGATAGTGATAGTAATGGAACGGGAACGGGAAAAGTAGCATTAACAATAATGATAATATAAGTAATACTAATATATGATGTAATAATTGAACACGAGCGGGAGAGTTAAACATGACCACATATCAACCTTTATGTATTTGAAATTGGATTTTTGCTAATTACGCAAAAAAGATGTTGTAGGAACTCAATGTAAATTCTTTTTTAGATTTATGTTACATTGAGTTCCCCCATTGTTCTAATCCTCCTGCTATAATTTCATTGACAGAATAATAAAGTTTTATTATTAATGTTCCATTACTCTGTTTGTCCTTCAACCCCAGCTGGATCACTGACGATGGCTGTAGATAATATGAACCAATACCTTGTAACGGGAGATGCAGACGGGTTAGTCAAGGTGTGGGACATAGCCGAATATTGTCTGAGAAGCCGGCCTGAAAATATGGGGGCTCCTTGTAAGTAACATTCCTATCATTTTTTATATTTTCTGGTGACCAGTTTGATGTTTTTCAGTTGCCTTTATGCCATTCTTGTTTGTCAGTTTTTCCGTTCAGATGATCAACATTAAGCGACCTAGAAACCCAAGAAAATGACTGGGTATGAAGACACGGAAAGATAATATCGCGGATGCTCAAAACTTTGTGAGGTAGAGCATGACTACTGGAACACAAATCACCCGCTATGATTTTGTCCATTTTGTTGATTTCATGAATGGTAAAAAAAATAGGGTATTTTTAGGAGACGGAATCCCAACACAAAAGATAGCAGTTAATTTTACGCAAGTACAAAAAGGTATTTTTTGTAGTTTTTCACTTAGTTTAAATGATGCGACAAACTGGCGTCAGCAACGGATAGATATAGCAGTTATTTATCTTTTAAAGCCCAAAATTAAAAATAAAAGGATACCAACATTCTTTATTTGATGATGGAAGTTATTTCCTTTTAAATATATTGAAAGTGAATCTTTGGAAATATTGGAAATCGCTCAATCAGAGCACACGTGCGCGCTATTGATTCACAGCAAAATGGCGCATTCGTGCGCGTAGCAGAAGAAATAAACAACCGTATCAATTTTCCAAATATCAAAACAGCGGATCCAAAACTTGATTTGAGCGTAAGCTAGAGCCTTTTCACTTTCTTGACCGAAAAGTGGCAGCAAACGGTTGAAGTTTAAATTCAAGTTTTAGAACTTGCCATTTTGAGTTTTGAAATCTACAATGAAATTTTTCTGATTATGGGTTTCACGTCACTTCCGTTGACTGTAACTTATTCCGTCTAAGAGATTTATGTTATTTCGTTTCTGCAGCTCTACTGAAGCAGTTTCAACCGCACACGGACGTCATCAACAGTATCGAGCTGCTGACTCGTAACGAGCGCCTCCTGGTGTTGACAGCATCCAGTGATTGTTCTGTTGCATTGTGGGATATCAAGGGTCATCAGATTGGCGTATTTGGTCAGGTCAGTGACTGACACATGATTTGTGTAGCGCTCCCTATTGTTTCAAGATGAGTACGTTTTAGTGTAACAGGTAATCACACAAATAAGTCTTCGTCTGGTGACTGTCAAGTTGCATTATTGGATATCAGAAGGTTCCAGGTTTGTTGTGTTTCATGGGTTTCATGTGGTAGGCACAGATGTCACTTCGAGAAATTTGTTTGAAGTTTATGGCAAGAGCTTGAATCAATTCCTTTTTAGTTCTCCCGTTTTTGCCCGGCCTGCGGCAGAAATGAAGGGCACTAGAAAAAGTCTCACATTCATGCGTACTGAGCAGTACATTGACAAATGCTTGTCAGACAGAAAAGTAAATTGAAATCATATGTTTCATTCCCAACAAAAATAATACCGATATAGTTTCTTCTAAAAGTGGTCTTATGATCGAAAATGTTTGGTTTTAAAGTATTCTTAAAATCTACCATAAGTTTTAAACAACATTATTTTTCTGTCAAGTTGAAATGGGCTAATTTTTGGAACCCCTCGATCATGCCGCTGGCCAGATAACCACGTGGGACTGGGTAGTGAGATTAAGCTTAGGACAGCAGATGCTCGTACATGCGCAGTAGTGACAATGGAGTCCATTTTCTTGATAGGAAGAGCACTGGAAAATTGAGCCAATCACAGAAGAGGAGAAGGAGGCGGAAGAATCCAAAGAGGAAGTAAGAGATACGTTTAATGTTTTGTAACATTGGACACCCTCCTTCTAATCTAGATACATGGGTTTCTGAAAAGCAATTTTTTGTTATTTTTAATACACCTCCCGTAAATATGCTTTTTACGTAAATGATATCGACGTAACGTGATCATTTGCGACTTACATTTTTGTGAGCGTAGCGGGTGAGATTAGTGTTGTTAACGCTAATGGTCACATAAAGGTGGCATTTTGTATGTCAGAGCTATATACATAAAAGGTTGCAAAATTGATTGCTGCTCAATTCAATCTTAGACCGGCAATTGTAGAATTCATCGTCGTAGCACCATCACCAGAAGCTGATGACAGTGGTCCATTGCTGTTGTATTATGTACTACGTCCTTGACATGCTGTAACCTTATTTGAAGTAGCAGTGTGTAGAAATGTGAAGATTTGATGGCACTGCAAGTTCGCTGACTTTTAAATGGGTTGTTGTGCTACTGTGATGTGTGTGTGTGTGTGTGTGTGTGTGTGTCAGTTAACGTGCTGTTAATGTCATACCTGCGGAGTGTTTTGTTGTGTTTTATTGTGTTATGTTGTGTTGTGCTGCGCTGCGCTGCGCTGCGTTGTGCCGTGTTGTGTTGTGTTGTTGTGTGCTTTGCTGTGTTGTGTTGTGCTTTGCTGTGCTGTGTTGTGTTGTGTTGTGTTGTGTTGTATAAGGGGTTATGTTTACTTTATTGGTTGTTTCGCCTTACTGTGTCATTCGTAAAAAAGGATTCAGATGAGGAGAGTGGAGAAGAGAAAGAAAAGTTATCAGATGACGAAAACCAGCAGGAGGTAGGAACCATCGCTGGAGAGCCGTTTGATCCTAGCTTCAAAGTCGCCACCTGGGAGAGAACTATCCTCGGTAAGTGTGCTTCACAATATCCATTCAGTTTATACTCCATAATGATATTAAAAACCCTCTCCCTGCTAAAGGCAAAGTAACTAGAAACAACATTCTAACTTTTGAACCGGCAGTCCCATAAAATAACCATTCGATTCGTTCGTCATAAACAGTAGAATTGATTGCCGTTATCTGTTTTTACTTTTGTAGTGGTTGTCAAAAACGTATAAAATAGCCATTCATTTTGCTTGCCTTGAATTATAGAAGCGATTTGTGTTATTCTTTTTTACTTTTGAACCAGTCCTCGAAAACAAATGACAATTTATAGATCAGAAACGATAGGTGTTTTTCATTTTAACTTTTTAACTGAATAACAAAAACCCATATAGTGCACTTTTCTTTTGTTTGTGTTTTTAAGTGTTAAGTGTTTTGACTTAATTTTTTTTTTAATTCCAAAGTTAAGAATTTTCATACAATTTGAAAGTGTTTCTAGTTTGGAGAATGCAAGGCCATTTCCTCAAACTTCGATTAGCCCTTCCTAAATTAAAATGTTATACACGGTTTGCTTTAGCCTCAAATAAAATTATTTCACCTGCAATTTATCATTAGCTAAGCTAGTTCTTATATCAATATTTCAAAATGATGTTCAATCCATGGGTTGATTTTTCCAAGAAAAACAATGTATTTTTTTTGTTTAATCCGTGGTTAGTGCTTATCGGCTTTTGACGAACCGTGCCCTAATCTACAAAGCTTGGTGAATATTCGATCCTCGAATTTCAAATTGTAAACATACTGTCAAAATGTTTCGCGTGGGTTTACACGCTTCTCTCATAAAACTGGCCGAGATTTGATCCACCATTTGCAATACTAAATGCCGTAAGCTAGTATTTTTTTCATATCCCTGGAGGTAAATCCTACATTTTACAAAGATTCTTCCAAGAAATTAAGAAAGATTTGATCCACCATTTGCAATACTAAATAGCGTAAGGTAGTATTTGTCATATCCCTGGAGGAAAATCCTGCGGTTTACAAGATTCTTCCAAGAAATTAAGAAAGATTTGATCCACGATTTGCAATACTAATGCCTAAGGTGATATTTGTCATATCCCTGGAGGTAAATCCTACGGTTTGCTTAGATTCTCCCAAGAAATTAAAAAAGATTTAATGCTTGAATTTCAAATTATAACCAAATTTGCAAATGCTTTTATGCTGGTAACTTTATGGCTCGCAAAGTTCCACATTAGAAACTAACAAAGATTGAATCCATGAACATTTAAAGTAAACATTTTTTCAAATGTTTTCATGTTATAGAAACCTTATGGCTTACAAAGTTCCACTCTCGAAACTAGAAAAGATTTGATACTTGAATTTCAAATTGTGAAATATATTTCAAATGCTTTCATGTTGGTAATCCTATGGTTTCCAAAGCTCCTCTCTCAAAGATAGCAAAAATGTAATCCCTGAGTTTCAGATTGTAAACATATTTCAGATGCTTTCACGTTGGTACGTAACCCTTTGGTTTATCAATCTCCTTTCTCGAAAACAGCAAAGATTTCATCCCTGAGCTAGTTTCAGATTGTAAACTTGTTTCAAATTCTTTCATGTTGTTAATCTATTGTTAAAGATTTCATCCTTGAACTTCAGTTTCTAAACATACTGTCCTACGTCACACTCACTTCACCAGGTAAAGCATACCAGGAATCACGTGGCGAGAAGCGCGAGAGACGTCAGCCTCAGACCATCCCAAACCTTCCTTACCTGGTATGGGAGAGAACTGGGCAGCCTCCTGCCGGACCTTATGCGGTGAGTGGGTACTTAATGAAATCTTTTTCGACGAGGAGGCGTTTTCTGGAGCTGTTAAAGGGATCATCAGCTGTTTCAACAAGTTGCGCCGAAAATGTTCTTTGAACATTGCTTAGGTCTGTTGCATAACAGAAAAGCAATGCTTTGATCTTCTAAGTCCACAAATCAGGGTCTTGTGAGGCGATTTTTCACTTTTGATTTTCCCGGCGCCGCCATCTTGAAATGTGACGTGTTACGGTTGTAGTACCAGGCTCCACTCTCGTCTAAAACAATGTTACTGATCGAAGCATTGCTTTTCTGCTATGCAACAGACCTAAGCAGTGTTCAAAGAGTATTTTCGGCGCAACATGTTGAAACAACCAAGGATCCCTTTAAGAACTGAACAAACGAGCATGGGTGTTGAACAAGAGTTTGACGGAAATTTTGTTCATTTCCCATGTGCGCTGTCAAATGAAGACGAAAGTTGCGTGAAAAGAGTTCATGAGAGTTGATGAGAGTGGATTGAAGTTGATGAGAGTAAATGGGAGCTCAAGAAAGCTGTTAGTTAAACGATAATAAGAGTTAAACTGTCGACTCTTCTGCTCTGAGCTTAACAACCACAAGAAACAATGCAAAGCTGTTATCAACTATTTTACAACAAACCAGTACAAAGGACGTCATAAAGCCTGTGTCAAACGAGGAGTAGATGGGATTTGAGGGATGAGAGATGAAATTTAGGTGATGAGAGTTGAGTGATGGGTTTGAGTGATGAGAGTTGAAAGGTGAAGTGAGTTATGACTGGAGAAACAGAGTTGAGTGATAGCAGTTAAGTGATGGCAGTTGAGCGATAATAATTGAGTGATGACAGTTGAGTGATTACAGCTGAGTGACGACTGTTCAGTGATGATGGTTGAGTAAATGACAGTTTAATTTAAGGATTGAATGGTTACAATTGAATGACGAGAGTTGAGTAATGTGAGTTGAGTGATTGTTGTGGAATGATGAGAGTTGAGTCTTTAGTGATGAGTATTGAGTGATGAACGTGAGTGATGACAGTGGAGAAATAGAGTTGAGTGATAGCAGTTAAGTGATGGTAGCTGAGTGATAAAAATTGAGCGATGACAGTTGAATGATTACAGCTGAATGATGACAGTTGAGTGACGATGGTTGATTAAACGGCATTTTAACGTAAGGGTTGAATGGTTACAATTGAATGATGAGGTTGAGTAATGTGAGTTGAGCGATAAGGGTTGAGAGATGACAGTTGAGTGACGACAGTTGAGTGATGAAAGTTGAGTGATGACAGTTGAGTGATGAAAGTTAAGTGATGACAGTTACGTTGCCACAGTTGAGTAATGACAGCACTTAGTGATGATAGTTGAAAAATGACAGTTAATGATGACAGTTGAGAGACAAGATTTGTCACATATTTGTCAAAAGACTTCAGCCGAGTTTCGTATCGCACATTTACTATAGCTGTCACCACTTTTAATGAGTTTTTAACTCTCGTGCTAGTTTGACCTGGGCTTGAGAACAATTTCTCCAGATCATGTTTCAAGATGAATCTCTTCTCTAAAAGTTAAAAGCTGCCGTTTTGAATGTGAAACCAAAATATTTTGATAATCAAATAAGATTGGAGGATGTGCGATATACCTTTTGTTGATATGTTTACTGTTATTAGGATAATAGTAAATTGTTAATTGTTTTATAAGTAAGGGGCCCTGTCGGCATAAAGTAAAATGTTCTCTTCCACACTGGCGTTTACACATGTTTCTCAAAGTATTTATGTCCAGTCACACTGACTATAGCTGTCGCAACTTTTAGGCGCTTGATACTGCTGACTTGCAAGATGTCGGCGCAATACAAAAACCTGACTTCGTCAGTCACCCGGAAAAGTACTTTAGTGAGCGGTCAGCGACTGCGCGGAAGAAGAAAGAGGAGAGGTTACCTGTAATACCTTCGATAACAGACCGTAAGTACTTGCTTTTGTCTTAACAGACCGTAAGTACTTGCTTTTGTCTTAACAGACCGTAAGTACTTGCTTTTGTCTTAACAGACCCTAAGTACTTGTTTTTGTCTTAACAGACCGTAAGTACTTGCTTTTGTCTTAACAGACCGTAAGTACTTGCTTTTGTCTTAACAGACCGTAACTACTTGCTTTTGTCTTAACAGACCGTAACTACTTGCTTTTGTCTTAACAGACCGTAAGTAATTGCTTTTGTCTTAAAAGGGTTTTTTCACGGCTTTGCACATCTCAGGGATTTATTGACTAAAAATTTATATCAAGTTAAAATATCTCTAAACAGTCACTGTTCAGATACAAATTTAAGTTTTTCAAGAGGTAAATGCTACGGATGGTCTGTTTTAGGCGGCGATTTACTTGGATTGTAACTGTTCGTGTGTTGCGGGCCGGAACACAATGTAATAAATTGTTTTAAAATGCATAAAAACCTTGGCAGAAGTGATTAATCACTGTTTATCACATAAATATAGATAAAATACCAGGATTTCTCTATTTCTAAAAAGCCATACGCGCGCAGTGAAGATATCGTTGTTCTCTTCACGTGTGAAGATATCAAATTACCATGGTTACCTACTTATCATCCAATCAGCGCTCGTAGATTTCGCGCCCTTTTTTAATCTCCCTGCGGCCGCTCGCTCCTTTCCCTTCTTTCTGTTCCCGATTGTTATGGTGGAGTTGGACAAAAATATTACCGAGAGTACTCGTTATTATGATTTTTCTCTTGTTTGCCCTCCTCTATATGCTGAAAAACCCCAAGCGTCGAAAGAAAATGAAACTTTAAGATTCCTTGCTGTCATTCAAAGCAAGAACACGGTCAAATTATTTCAGTTCGACTTTCTGATCGCTAGATTGTATTTGGAACATAAAAGGATTTCAACATAACTTTTGTAAATAATTAACTGCATCGCACCTGGTACTTTATCTATATTAATGTAATAAACAGAACATTACATGACCGCTTGGAGATACGAATTTTATCTTTTCGTGTTGAAAATATCTTTCACGAGTGAGCGAAGCGAAATTAAAATTCGTATCTCCGCGCGTCCATGTAATATCCTCTATTTCTTATTGGTAAATTAAGTTTTTTCTCTTGAAATTGTTTGAATAAAGAACGTAAAAACTTAACTTCTAAAAACGAGAATATCCATTTATTCGGCCATAAGAGAACCCCTTCAATATTTACGATAAGTCTAAAATGAAGATTTTATGTGGTTCAGTACACAGCGTCAAAGAAATATTGAGGAATGTAAAAGTTTTTCGTTGCAAATTTATTTGGTACTGATGCCTTGAGCCCTGTAGTCTCTTAACAAAGCGATATTAATTACATTTGCAAATTAACAAGCTGATTCAAATCTTTTTGGTACAATAAATAAGTTTTAGTGAGAGTTTTTAGAAGTTTAGAATTAAGACATGCTCATGATAGCGGTTTAATTTTTTTCTTCTTTAATCAAAAGAGTTCAAAGCTCACAGCATAAATTATTTAATTATGCGTTGGAGTTAAATAAAATATCGATTAGTAGATATGACTATGTGGGTTACAAACATATAAAGTTCAAGTCAATCGGAAATTAATTCATCAAATTAAAGAGGGAGGTTGATACAAGCCCCCAACCCGTGATAGGGAAGGGATGGGAGAGACCAAACAAAGGAATAGACAAAGAAATAGAATAGCAAAAATGCGGCGACATTAACACCCCTGTTTTCTTTTATTTTTTTTCTTTGTTAATTAGATTGCTTGTGCTAACTTCACCAGTGACAATCAAGCTACAGGCGTCACTGATTCAACCAATAATCTAGCATTTAATGTTTTATTACAGTTAACCAATTTTTTCTGATGCTTAGAACTGCAGATGCGCTACGATGAAAAAAGTCTCTTCCCAAAGTACATACTAGACATGGAGACAAAGATGAAAACCGCGCATGCTCTTAGTTTACGGGCTTCACGAGGCAGCAGGTTCAAAGGTACTGCGGGCGTCACAAGCGGCTCACCCAACAGAATGAAGGCTTTATTCAGTGAGGCAGCTCAAGCAGAAAAGTCCAAAAGAACCCCCAACTGGAATAGAATGGTTATAAAGCGTAACAGTCAAGGAGTAAAGACTGAAGATTTGTCCAATGGAACATAATAGAGATCTTAAGCATCGATGACGCCCAATGCCAACAACGACGGCTGCTCGAGTATTCACTTTTACATATTGCCTCATTAGAACAAAATTGCAAAAATCCATCTTCAAGAATCAAACAAAATGAGGCTAAATCGAAAAAAGCCAGATGATTGGCTCTTGCGTGCTTGGAACGCCTGATTGAATTGACCATATGGTATCATCCCAGAAAACCGCGCGCACACAAATTTCTCTCAAAATGGCCACCATTTTAAATTTAAGACAATTCTAAATACTATCAAAACTCATTATCTTTAAATTTATCAGCTAAAGTTGTAGATGGGTTAAAAAGCAACTTCTTTGTCGAATGTAATTGCTAGAAATTGTCTGTTCAATGTTTCTATTTTCGAAATTCATTTCTTTTACAAAATGAGAAACAACAGCGATCGTTACTAATCTCGCAGCGCGTTCTGGGATGGAGCCTTTTCGGCAGACCTGCTTGGAAAGTATACAATTTGACAGTAACTCGAGTTTCACACACTAAACTATTATCAAACATAAACACACTCACATACACAAATGCACACCTACACAGAACAGACTTCTTAGTATCTTAAAAAATAGTTGTTATATGTGCTTTTAACAGAAAACAAAGTCTTGATTGTCATCAGCTGAAGTTCACTGAAAATTCCGTTCTAATCCTTTTAGAGCTGTTCTCGGTAAGACTCTGTCAAAGCTTACGCTGTAATTAAATTGTACTTAAATGTTTAAATTCTTAAGCAAATGTTCACAGTAAAATACATTAAACAAGACTACCTACTCATTGATAAGCTTAGGTGGAATGTGTGAAGACAATAGCCATTTAAGGTTTCCATTTCCAAGATAAATAGGTCGGTCGACATAAAAAGTATATCCGGAGTTTTTATACAACATAGTAGTAGTAGCATCGAGTATTCGATGATCAATTACCCGACCGGAGTTCAACAAACACAATTTTGATGAGTATTGTCTCGTCATGTGTGACTTATGTTTTAAATCAAATCTCTTCATGATGATAAAAGGTGGTCTCAGCAACTCAATTTAAATATTGGAGGCACAAAGTGTTGAAATGATGTACTTTCACTGCTTTGTTTTCAAGCCAGTCAATTGTCAAACAATAATACCGAGTTGCTTTCTTGTTCTTGTATCTCCCAAACTCGAGCGTCAATAAATATTTCATAATATAGATATCTATCTTCGTATTGTCCAAAAAGAAGTTTTCTAACAACAACATCAGAATTTTAAGAAGCTTTGATATTGACTGACCCGCTTGGCTTGTCTGGTGCAAATGACGTCACTGTACTGCTGCTTTCGTTAGAGTTCTATTGTAAATATACAAGTTTTAAGCCTCATTCAAACTTCGCATTTCAGATGTGTCGAGTTACCTCATTAGCATTAGATTCAATTTGTGTCCAAAAAGACACTGGGAACCGACCTTGGTACCCAATGTTTTTTTCCGTTGCACGTCCAGTTTTAAACGCGCAGTTTCGATGCTGACTCGTACCCAGTCGTTTCCGGTTAGTATTTTTCGGATTGTTGCGTTTTGAAGGAACCTGGGACAATTAGAAGACATGGCGCGCAGGAGAGGGGGAGAAGAAAGGAAAATTTTCCTTCCGGCAATTCTTTTCGCGCCTTGCCCTTTTTCTGGTTCTAAGTCCCCTCGTCTAACATCACACCTTCACCAACAAGAAAAGACTGTGTACGAGTCAGGTTTCGATGGGCTCCAGTAGAATCCAGGCATGTGCCATCTGCTTCAAAATTCTAATAGCTTCCTGTAGCTGTGGGAAGCTACAAGACAAGCGGAGATTATGCATTCAGGGAGCAACAAATAAAAGTTTCTTTCCCTGGGTTTTTGTATCTACCCAAGGAACTTTGAGTTTTCCCCTTTCAACTATGATACAATTGGGGCAAACTCGACCAAATACAATACTGACCTTTTTTTATTGAAGTACTCACATGTCAGAATGACAAAACAGTTGGCAGGAGACACTGTCAAAACAAGTAGATAATTAGTTTATGTTAATCATAGGCGGTTTCGTACGTCACGTTACAGTCGAATTAAATTGAATCATTAAACTAACCTTTTAACCTCACTTGTACAGGTCTTCTCAATTTGTTCGATTCAATTCCGACTTGTGAAAACATTATTCAAACTTTTGCGCAACAGCTGTTCGAAACGTTAAGTTCAAAAGAAAACTGCGAGTACTTTGTATTCCGACCATGATTTACATATTTTCTAAAGAGAATTGTAAGCAAGATTTTCGTTCATTTAATGTTGGCTTCTAAGTTAAACAAACAGAGTCGTAAGTTTTAGCAGCGTAACTTCGTCATGACTTTTGAAGATTTGCTAGCCTGGGACATAGTTTATGGTTTGGTGTCTTTTGCAATAGTGGTGAACAACTCCTTAGCTATCTTCATATTCACACGGCGACAGTTCAGACGAAAACCAATCCACTATCTACCAATAAACCTCGCCGTTACAGATCTTCTTGTTGGAGCCATTGCCTTGCCTCTCTACATCATCTTACTGAATTATCCTGAACTTCGGCTAAGATGGTTTCAGTGGGCATTTGACATCATAGCCAGCGTAACTTCGGTATCCTCTATTGCAGTCATATCTCTAGAGAGACTTTATGCAATCGGCTGGCCATGGAGACACCGCCTTCTCAAACGAAAGCATTATGTTATCGGCATCTTATTCACATGGATATATGCGATCGTGTTTATGGCCCTTCTCTATTTTGCTATTACGGTCAATGGGCTCTATATTATGAGTGTCCACGTGCTGATCTGGGGAATGGGGTTGCCGTTGGTGATAACAGTAGTAGGATGCATCATGATATGTGCAATAAAGAAAAGATCTGAAAGGAACTTAAGACAAAGAGCTATCGTTCAGCAAGATATTAAACTGGTAAAGACTCTACTTATGGTTACTGTTGTGTTCTGGCTGTCATGGCTACCATACACTGTCCTCTCTATTGTAGTAACATACTCTTGCATAAAGGGAGAATGTTATAGTATTCCCCCAGTACTGATGAATTTAATGAAGTTTCTTCACTACAGCAACTCCTTTGCCAATCCCATCATTTACGCCTTTCGAGTTGATGCTTTTCGATCATCGCTCAGACAAATCTTTTGTAACCGAAGCAGAGCTCAAAAGATTAACAAGGTTTCACCAGTAACTCTCCAAAACGCCAGGTAGATTGGCACAACAAGAGATAAGGACTAAGAACGCTGCCACAAAAAACACTGTGTCAGGGGGTAGCAATGAAGTTACGGAACGATTTTAAATATACCGAGTACACTGCAGGACTTTGAACAGTGCCACGTTTCTGGAACATCGTGCTTTTGGAAGCAAAAGGAAGTTCTAATGTAATTACGTAATTACAGCAACTCTTTTGCCAATCCCACCATATACGCCCCTCGAGTTGATGCTCGTCGATCATCGCTCAGACCAATCTTTTGTAACAGAGGTAGTCAGCTCAAAAGATTATTAACAGGGTGTCACTAGCAATCTCCAAAACGCCGGGTATATTGGCACAATCAGAAGGCTACCACAAAAAAAGAAAAAACAAAAACAAAAACAAAAAACCCTGATTCAGGGGATAGCAATATGAGGTTACAGAACGTTTTTAATATACGGAATACACTGCAGGACTTCTAACATTGCCACCTCTCTGGAACAGCGTACTTTTGGAACCAAAAGCAAGTTTTAATGTAATTACTTTTAAGTCCAATCGTGAAACTTGTATTTGAAATTAGCAGTTCATCTTTCTTTATAGCGGTATGGTATTAATCAGAAGAAAGAAGAAAAAGCGTCATCTTGTTTAATGGAGAACTTGCAAAGGGCAGTTTATTTAAAATAATCCTTTTTGAGTTTGGTTTCAACTGATTGTTAATGAAGATTCAGAGAAATGGAAATTCAGGAAACACTTGATTAGAATTTTAAACCATTTTCACATCTAGATCAGTCTTTACTTTTTTGAATTCACGTATACTTAGGCCCTGCAAGGGAGGTGCTGCTGCCGCTTTTCGCTTCGTTAAAAAGATTAATGCCGCTTGAAAAATCAAGCTAATGAAAGATAAATATCGCTGTCGGTTTTAATCAATTGTTCGCAGTAAACTTCTGTCGCTTGCCGTTGATTAGTAGGAAGTTTGTCGCCTATTTATTAGGCCATGTCGCCTGTCGCATAAAACCTTTGGAAGGCCTCTATACTGGTAATAATACCTGGGCATACACAGACGTAACAGAACAAAGAAGACAAAACAAATTGAAGCATTATGCACACGTAATTTAAAACACTTAGGACCCGCCTATGCTTTTAAGGCATCAACCAGTTTTTGTCCTTTTGACCAAACTGCCATGGCAATTTCCATAACTTTATCTTTATGAAATCCATATTGCTTGACGCTAATGAAGTAAGTGATCCTCTTGTACATTGAAGCATTAAACTGCTTAAAGCGCAGAAGTTTGACTTTTTGGAGATATTCGTAATCAATTTAATGTTTTAGAAAGAGAAAAGATAGTGTAAGTTGCATTTAAAGCACAATGGTCAGATTGCATTGCGGTTTGCCATACGAGCTGTCGTGTTCTTGCGATCACATGGAGGTCCTTCTACTATACAGAGGAACAAGTCCCAGAGATGTGCATTCAAACAACTTCTTTATTCTACTTTTTATTCAATAAGATTACTTACAATGACATTTAGACACTTGATCATGTGACTACTATTTTAGGTCATTACAAAATATATAGTTATGGCTATTACACAAATACTACACGAGCAAGTAGAATAGCGTTACTTTTTACTCGTTTCATGAGTTATTGGAGGTCAAAATTGCGCTTTTCAATCTTTTCTCAATTTTGAAAAAAATAAGACGAAACTAAAGCGTTGAGTGACATTTTTGAAAACAAATGAACAGAAGGTTTATTTTGGCAAAATATCAAGAAACCGAATTTTGGCGAGTGTCTTACCATTTTCGGTATTTACAAAACTGGTTCTTAAGTTGTTCCTGTTACACTGTCAACAGCTCAAAAAAATATTCAAAGCTGAGTGTTTTCATGATTCGGATAGTGCGATAGACAGAGGTAAAAGAATCTCTTGAGCTTTGAGACCGGTAACTTCCAGGTTGATCGGTACATAGTAGGCTGACTTTCTAATGAATTTTGTCCGTGTGACGATGGTAATGATGGCTAGGAGGTTACTCACGAATTCACACCTAGAGCGCTACTACAACCAACCACTTGGCTCGTTGATTTAACTTTATTTTACATAAAAAGTACCGTTATATGGGTATATAGGTTTTGTTAAACATTCGATACTTAGTTGGCATGTACTTCCAAACATCCTCTATCAAGAATTTGTTATAAGAAGTCTTTTGAACGTTCAACGTTTAGCATATACTCTAGTTCCCAACGCCCTTTGTCAAGAACGTTTTGTGTATATTATTTTTGGCTCTCCATCTTAAAGGAAGGGTATGTGATTTAGAGCATCAAGACCTTGGATGCTGGGAGTAACGTGAGATGAAGAAACACCTAAGAATCTCAGACACTGTTTAGTTCGTTCATATGTTCACGGGTTCTAATGTCATAGAGTAGCCACTATATGGTCCCGACATTCTTTCTGGTTCGCAGCCATTTCTTTTGTCTATTGGTTAATAAAAGAGTGGTCTTATAAATTTGAAAGACTAACTCTAGGAGCGCTGAATCACCCCTTGTTTGTTTTACAATACCAAAAAGCATATGCGGGGGTTGTTAGAGGCAACAAAACAAACGGTATGATTAATTGAAGTATTTGAATTGAAGCAGAAGTCGCCATACGGCAAAAGAAAGTGCAACCTTGTTTGCCCTTTGATTTGAATGAATAGGTGTCTAGAAGACCGAGACTTTTGTTTGTTCTCCTTCACCTTTAATGGCGATTAGGAACCCTCCAATAAATGTAATAGTGATTCTTTCAGCTAGCGTTAAAGAAGTATTACTGCTAAGAAGAAACTTCTAAAACAAGTGGATCAAAATTGAAGTTGAATGA
>JANSTQ010154663.1:0-11382 GCA_026167885.1 Bergia puertoricense
CCCCCCCCCCCCCCCCCTCCTGCCCTCCCCATGCTACAGCCCTGACCGTTACCAAAAACTGGGTATTCTATTCTCCACGGCAGACTTTGAAATACTGGAGAATTTATGCAGAATTAGGCATATTTCATTTTCTTTTTACTGCCACTGGGGATTTTAAAAAGTGTGTTTGGCGGCCAAGTCTAATAACCATTTTTCAGAAGTTTTACGAGTTAAGTGAACTATTGCAATTAGTATTTCTATAGAAGCTAACAAGGGAAACCGTCAGAGAAGTAGGCTTTAAATGGTCTTCGAGTAAACTACATATACTGATTGGAGTCCAGGGGACCGGACTCCCTTTGCGCGCGTCTTTAGCTTTGCACAATTGAAAGTAGTATAGTAGGGGCGAAATACCCGAGTTTTTTTCTATGCTGCCAGTGCGGAGCCTACCTTTAAATTATCTTTACGATGATTTCTTGGGTTAATGTATAAAGTGCGGAGCCTATAATGGTTTTTGTTAAAATGGCGATAAATGCAACTCATTTTGAACGGACGAACCGTTTCATTTCCTTGACCTTCCCTGACAGGTTGTGAGAAGCCAACTACATGTACAACAGAATGGCGCTCAGAAGGGAGAAAATTTTTCAGCGTCTGTTCAAAGAGCATGGTAGAATGCATGATGCGTCTCCCTATTGCTCTTCATCTTCCCACTGTCCCCCAGGATATTCTTGGGGGAATAACGAGTACGTCGACATTTCTTTTAAAGTGTATTTCCGGCGTGCAGGAATCTTGGAGGGGATCGAAGGGGGGCGGTTCCCAAAACTCTGGAAATAGGGGCCCGAAATTTCAGTCGAAAGGGGGAAGAAACTTTCTGGGCCCCTCCCTAAATCCACTGCTGGCGTGTTTCCCATATTCAGGGAGATGGGTTAACAAATGTTGGACCTTTTCAGCCAATGGGGGAGGGGCATTCACACCCTTTTTAGCCTATGGGGGAGGGGCATTCACACCCTTTGCATCCCCCTGCCTATGCCCCTGTTATTTAACATCATTTTAAGTTATAGGTATTCTTAATGACTTTACCTCAAATCATGTAGATACTAAATAAATCAGTGAATAGTTTTGAAAGTAAGTCTTGCTCAGTGACAAAGAAATTCATGTCTTTTTTATTTATATGTGGTCAGTTGCCATGAACTTGTTGAAACCAGTCTGAATACCTGGGGGAAGGGAGGGGTTACTCCTTTGATTGGTTCACAGAGGGTGCTCACTGGAAATGTACATGTACCCTAACAAAAACCTTGCCTTAAAATTACATGATCCTAGAATTACCCAATCCTAGAGTGTTGACCCAGAAATGAAGGAATTAAATGACATTTTTGTCATCTAGTTCAGCAATAACCTGATTTATCTTGTTTTGCAATGAATACATGCAGTTTTGTAGCCTTTTCATCCAAAAATACCCAATTTTATAATATTTCAGTTTTTGCCAAAGCAATTCCATGGGTCACCAAGAGATGGGGACATCTTTTTAAAGATGGCTCTTTAGATTCACCACTTTGACTCACTAGTCAGAAAAATTTAATACTGCATTACTAATTTCAACCTATCAAAACTACAAGAGCACCACAGCCTCCAACTACTGGGAGTCACGAATCCATTATATTTATTGCACTAGGAACTGTGCCTGGTTTCTTACAGTGCACAAAATCATGCTAATAGAAGCATTAAAACCAAACTAAGAACTTGTTCAAGACTGGCCAAATGCTCCAACATGTTCAACAAATAATGTCAAACAGTAATCATTTAATTTGCCTCTACTGCCTACAAATCTAGATCAATGCAGGTTTCTGGGCAACAAACCACCCACCCACCCCTCCCCTAAACTTAGAACTAACCCCAACCTTGACTCTAACCATAACCTAAGGGAGGGGTAGGTGGGTCACTGCCTAGAAACTTTCATTGATACTGCTATCGACATCTTTGTTTTACAGGTGATCACCTTAAACTGGATAGAAGAGCAACTGGGAAGAGGTTCCTGGTATCACAGTGGCAAACAGATTTGTGAAAACTGACAACAAATTACCAATCACTGCTAGTCAGTAATAAAATAAAAGTTTTAATAAAAACTTGGACTGTACTCAGTTGAGAATTCCAGTCATTAATGGGCCTGAAACAGCAAAATATCATCCATTGCTGAAAAAATGAAAAATCGAAAGGGAATTTCTGATGCATCACATTGATATTATGTGAGCTTTGCTGTTTTGCAAGTTACAAGTTTAGGTATCTAGGTGTCTAACAGTGCCCAGTGGTGTCTAAAGGTGTCCAGTGGTGTCTAAAGGTGTCCAGAGGTGTCTAGGGCTGTCCACTAGTGTTTAAACATAACAACAGGTGTTTAGACAAGTCTAGATGCTTCTAAGAGGTGTTTTGAGGTGTCTAGACGTGATCAGAGATGCCTAGACACTTATGGTCACCTCTTGATGCACGATGTCCAGAGGTGTCTAGACCATTCAGATGTGTCTAGGTGTCTAAACATCATAGAGGTGTCTAGACACCTCTTGGATACCTCTGAATATGTTAAGGTATCTCTATGGACACATCTGTACATATCTGGAAACTCTGGGATACCTCTGGACATGCATGTATCTAGATACCACTTGGACTTCTTGACACCAACACAGAAACCTCCAGGCACATTCATTTACCTCTGGATACCTGTAGATAGACATCTACTTGTGGGTACACATCTACAGGCTTCTGATACTTCAACTCACAACTTGCAAGTCACAGCTTGCAACTTGCAGCTTGCAAGTTAGGTAAACTGGCTGCCACACTTCAATTGATTCTGCTTCATTTTCCTAACTGGTATGATACAACAGTATTGACATCACTTGTGATATTTTTATATCTACTGAAAATTATCTCTCTTGAGGCCTCTGCATGTGGGTTAAATTTAACCCAGGGTTAGATGAAATTTAAAATTAAGTTAAATTTTTATTTATCAAGGAACACATTAGCCTGGTCTCTATGTAGTACTGCTGGAATGAAACCAGACTTGAACTATAAAAAAGGCAAACCATTAATAATTATTATTGCAGGTTAACATTTTAATCCTGGGTTAGCACTACACATCTTTCAAAAACTGGGCCTTGGGAGCTTCCTCTTCATAGCTTTCAAACTGGGAATTATCAGAAAATTCAGTCTCATAATATGTCTAGCTAAGCTGTTTCAGATTTCTGACTCACACTAGAGTCTTGATGTCAGTCATCAGTTTTAAGAGCTGCTTTTCAAAGGCAGCTGCTTTATTTCTTTGAGAAACTGCAAAATTTCCATCCACTGTTACGACAAGCTCATGTCCACTGCAAAACCTCTCAAGAAGAAAAACATACGGTACATGTAAATTATCACATGCAGTATATAACATCAAGTGAGTGAGGCAGTTTGGAAGCTTGTCTCCATGTTTCTCTTTGGCTTTGCCATTACTTTGTGTTGACTAGAGAAGTCCACCCATCTTTGATTTCAGGAAATACATTCCCTTCTGGAATAAAACAAAATATTAACATAAATTTATTAATGTGGATTGCAGTTTTTAAGGTAATAAGTCAAAAACCACTGTGCAAAAATGGCCTAAGTGATGATTTATGGCCACCTTTCACAAAACCTCAAAATGATCTAGTTCAAATCTTAAGTATAAATTAGCCATATGTTATCAAAACAGCATTCTTGCTATGGTTGCAACAATACATTTTTTTTATAAGACGATATATATCTCAATACAGACGTCACAATATGATACACAATACGATATATACAAAAGTAGTGTACTTGAAGAACAAGACATGGAGACAGTTGTAAATCAACCCACATGACTTTGTTTTACTCATAGGCTCAGGTTTGTACAGCAGACATTTTGTTGGAAGACCAGTGGTTGCATGCATACATTCCATAAAACTGTTTTGTGAAAAAATATTGGACTCATAGGGTTTTTATTCTTCAAGTTGTGTTATCATTATGAGCAGGACAAGAATTGTAATAAAACAGACTTCATTCCAACAAGTAGTATATTGTTAAAGGATATATCATGATATTTGCGAATCATGGTATATCATTTCAGTCCTACATGTAGTTCTTGTAAGCCATGTTTAGTCACCACCCAAACAATTGAAATCCTAGTCCTCTAGGCTACTTTTGAGAATAATTTAAAAATGTCATAATTTTCAAAATGACAAGAAAGGCTTATAAGTTTGAACACAAAAGAAGTGGTTTCTACTGACCTCATATTTAAAGGTCCTTAGGCAGTTTGGCAGAGGGGGGAGGGGTGGGTCTATAAATAAGGCAAAAAATGATTCTCACCGAATCCAATTCTAACAAGTTCTACTGGTCTGCTTCTGGTGGGGAGTAAGTGGTTCTATAATGAAGGCAAAAAATATGACTCTCATGAGCCTTACCCTGCAAACAGAGATCTTTCATGCGGACATGAGACTGAGAGATCCCTGCTCATTGGGTAACAAAATGGCCTCTGGACAAAAACTGTTTTACAACATTTACCCACTGGATATGGTCTAATCAGTACCATCCAGTCTTGAACAGCTAGGGTCTGAATTATATCTACCTCATACTGTTCTTTAATCCTTTTCACATCTACTTCATCTCTCTCTCTTTCAAATTCTCTCCTGATGCTGTGCCAGTAGAAATCCCTTTCTGTATATTTCAGTGAATTCCCTTCCTTCAGTAAATTCCTGTACAAAAGTAGAACTGTTTTAGACCATTCTCTGGACGGAATTTTCATTTCTTGAACGTTATAATATACGATATGATAGTATAAAAATTCATTTCATGTTGAAGGATAATTGCGGTTGCAGCAAATGAGATTATGCGCACCTCTTTTGACGCAGCTTAGTAACCAGGTAAACCTTGTTGCCCGTGTCAACCAGGTAAGCTGGTGCCTAGTCGCTCTCGCACTATTTGAAAATAAAATTCATCATCAATGCAAAAATGAAGAGGGAGGAAGTTTCTTGGGGATAGGAGACAGAGTGAGGTCTGCTCTTTACCAAAGAAGTACCAGGAGTTATACAGTGGTTAATTATTAATGTCGATGTGGAAAATTTTGAGTAAGAATGTCAAAAGCGCCGAGATCAAGTGTTTATACTAGGGAGCGTCTGGACTTCAGCTCAAGCGACGAATGGAAAGCCCTGTTTGAACGAACAGATAAAGGTACACACGGTTGTTCGGAAGCGCCCGAAATTTTTGTATCTTAATTTTGAAAGTTTGCTCTTTTGATCTTTTATAGAGGCGAGGGGTGGAAGTCCGTCAAGACAGGTTCATTTTGACATGAATCGTCCAGGTTAGCTGTCGATGAGCTTTGTTGTCATACTTGATTCTTATTAAGATTGTTTGTATCGTGTTTGATCGATCGTTGATCAATGATAACATTATCCACGGATGTCAAATTTTCACTGCATTTCTGTTGTAGGAAAGACATACCTACAAGTTCTTTGTTTTAAAAACCTGAATTTCTCAAAATTTCCTTATTATTTTACGAATTACGATTATATTATAGATGGACTGTAGCGTGCTGCTGAAGACTGAACGTAACTATTTATATCCTACAAACTACAGTATATATAATTTGCGTTCCCACCCAAAGCGGAACAGCAGGTGTCAACTCTCATTTGGCGTCTAAACCTTTGTTTTATTTATTTGAAAATAAGCGATGGAACGTACATGCAGCGAGAATCGAATTGCAACAGGAGTCAGCTGGTTCAGTTTTCGTGATCAGCCATTCAAAAAAACCCGGAAAACTCCGACGGCCGTGCAATATTATGTCACCGGTGTACAGCAAATGGGCAGCTCACCTGTTAAAAATAAATGAATGTTCCTCGTTTGATATTGAAAGCGTTTCTGAATCTTATTTTTAAATAAGAATTTAAAAATTCAAAGCGCGAGTGTATTTTTGGAAATTACGCCACATACATAAATGTTACATGCATCTGAAAAAAGTTGAGCAAAGAACATTTTTTATGAACGCTTTCAAAATTCAGTTTTATAGTTGTATTTTTTTCTTCTTATAATAGAGAACACTAAAACGCATAAAAACAGTTTTAGTTTTTAGGATTTTATTATTGTCCTGGATATAAGTAATGACAGAAAACTTAGAATGCACAGATAGATCTACATTATACAAGGCAAAGGTCACAGGCTATCTCACTGTCAGTGTAATGCAGAACAGTAAACAAAAACAAAATAAATATACTAACATAAATACAGAAAATAAATAAAGGATGACCAGATTGGCCAACACAACCCTGAAGATGACTTTTATAGTCGAAAACATTTGATTTTTAAACACATTTTAGACTTTTAAAGCTAAAATTTGTTTTATATTTTACATTTTTTAGCAAACATCATGTTAAATGATAACCAGAATTATTATTATTATTATTACTATTATTATTATTATTATTGTTATTCAGTAATAAACTACTGATTGTGGCATCAGTACAAAAGAATAAACTTGATTTGCACAAGTTTTAATTAGAAAAAAAACAGTCCATATAAAACAAGATAGCTGATGCTTGAGATCAGTGCAAGTATACGATGTACAGGGGCAGTTCTAAATTAAATTAAATTACTTTTTCTTATCATAAAGTCTCATACTGTAATTATTTTAAGAAGTTTAATTGATTTGCTTTTCTTTGTCAACCTGGGTAACAGAGCAAATTCAACAAGTATCAGTTCCTGATCACCTTGATCTTTACAATTTTGAGGAGCCTGGTTCTGAGCAAAGCCGATATGTGTTGACAAGTCCAAGGTCATTAGAGGTAACTAATCAGCTGCTGGCAGTAACAAACTGTCTGATAATGATTGGCCAGGTGATCAAAACTTGATAATAATATATTATTTTGCTTGGCCTAATTATTAATTAATTACTATTAGATTTTAAGAAATATTAAATGTTTTTTCCATGTGACACAGCCCGATGTCAACACATACAGAAGTGGTTTCTGAGTGAATCAAGTGTTCCCTCCAACCTCCTTTGGAAGTGTTAACATCAGGCTATGTCATGCACACACTAGAAATCATTAGATGTGGGGTTTTATCTATTTTAAACTGTCTAGCAGTTGTCAAATTTTATTGCACAATCTCATTTGGTAGATATTTTCAGTCGATACTGTAGAGAAATTATAGGCTGTGGAAAAATGAGAGTGATTCTTATATCTAGAAAATAGGTGGGGAGGAAGATGTAGAGGAAAAAGACTTTTCTCTTCCTTCCCCAATGTTAAAAGATAAAAATCAAAGTTGATAAACTTAATCCTATAATATAATATAATATATACTTCAGTATATAACTTTTAAATATTTTATTGGTAAATGTTCAGTTTTAAAACATTTTAAGAAGTTTGAAAATTGAATATCTACCCAGTATTTAAAATCATGATAGTTATTAACGTAAATTAAAATGGTATAATATTAAATACAGTTTACTTAATATTAAAATAACTGTGTCTGTTTTGTATTTTCTTAGGCATGTGCAAGATTTGGGATTAAGGTAATTGTAATTATAGTTATTGAATTTTATTTATGTTAATTTGTCTTACATATATTTAATAAAATATAGTATGAAAACTAGCTGGTCTAGTATGATGGAGTAATCATAAATGGCATTTTGTAATAGTTTGCCTCTACACAGATTTTTTGGTCCTATAAGACAAGCTTAGGGAGAATCAGTAGCCACTTTTCCCCATGAAGAGAAAGTTGGGCTTTTTTCAGGGTGTGACAAACATCTGCCATGAATGGGTATTTTGGTGGTTTAAAACAAAATGCTACTGTACGGTGTATGCATATATGTTAGTACCATGTCACTGATATAAGAGAGGCCTGCTCACAGAGTAGCATGTAAGTTGTGCAAGAACAGAAACCATCTGAAATGTTCTTAAAACATATTTCCAGTGAGTGCAGAGATTAAATAAAACTATTTTCTTGAGAATAGATCCCTTGTAGAGAACTCAGATGAGGTACCCTTGATACAAAACTAAAACAGGACTATGAAATTTCAACTTTCACACAGTTTCTAGATGGAACAGTTTACCGAAGAAATAAAATTTAGGAAATCCATTTCAATTTTTATAAACAAACTTAGAAAGAAACTGTTAAACAACTTTTTATCAAATTTTTTACTTAGGATCTTTTTTAACTGTATTATGCATAGTCCTTTTACTGTTTTCAATAATAATTATAATTATTATAATTTATTGTATTTTAGTATTAAATATTACATTTTAACTATTTTGTGAATGTCAATATTTGTTGTACATGTAAGTTGTCATTGTCCCTGAAAAGCCCCCATGGGGAGTGATGAATAAAGATATTGTATTGGCCACTCCCCATTGGTCTTTTCCTATTGTACAGTATGTAGTATTGATTAGTAAGAGCTGTTGGTGTTTGTTTCAACAGCCTCTGGAGCTGTTACACAAGTCATATGAAGAGTTTGTTGATGAATTCTCAGCATTATATGATACTAACTACTCGCATGATGCAATTCATGAGGTCTACCAAGAACACGAGAGACAGAGACTGAGTAAGCTTAACTTGATTTACAATCCTTTCTTATTTTGGCAGTTCAATTATTTTAAAATCCTTTGTATATTATAAGAGCCCTGATCACCTTTGCCCCTGAGCTTTCTATTTCATGAGCAAAAAAAGGCTGTCGTGTCACGTCAACTTTATTATTTTTCTTGGAAATTCATTTAGACAGGTCTATCAAACAGAAAATTAAAATATCTGGCCTTATTGGTTATAAAATCTTCAATTGTCAATGTTTAATATTTATTATGGAGAAGCTGCCAAAACATGAACACTGCTGGACAGGCAGAAAAGGTTACAACAATTCCTAATCACACAGAAAAGAAAAATTACAGGGATTGAGACAAAAAAAAATTGCCTGAGGGAAACCTGTGTGTTCACATTATTTTATATATAATTATATTTTTCATTACTTAGGCTTTTTTGGTGAATTTGTGATAGAAATAGGGGAGGGGCAGCTAACCAGATTTAAGTATTTTTAAAAGTTAATTCAACTTAGACAATTAATCAAAAACTTGTAAAAATGCAATCTTTTGAAATTCCTCCAATCATAATAGTACACAGCTTTGTAATAATTATTGTTCAATGAATTATTATACACTTACAGTGTATGATCAAAATTGTGTGAGCTTCTGTGTAATGGAAGAAAACATCAATCTTATTAAACAATCATGCATCCCAAATGCCTTAATAAAATATAAAAGTGTTTTGGTGGGATTTAACTCTCTACACCCTCGCTCCAATGCCTTCATCCTCTCTGTCAAAATATGGTTAATGTTGATGGCTGTAAGTTTTTATAAATGTATTATTTAAATAGACTGCAAACACTTGTCTTTCACTCTCCATGAAATTATAAGGAAAACTCAAGCTTTGCCGTGAAGAAAGAGAAAGAATTCTAAATGAAAGAGGAGATTATAAAATTGGCTTTGATCAGGAGCCATCCACAGTCAAGAAACAAGCATACAGAACAACATTGGGTTAGTTGCAATAGAGTATTGAAATACCTAAAATTGTGCCAGTTACAAAACATTTTAAATTTGTATTCTTTTTTAATCTCCTTCAGTTGGGAAATGACAATGAAATTACTTTGAAAAAAAGAAAAATAATGTAAATGAAATAAAACTCATATTTTGTAAGTTTTTTATGAGTGCTAGAGATGAACAATTGGAAGATGAACACTTACTACATGTAGTTTAAAAAGTTTGTCTTAAAAATTTTTGTCAAACTCTTTGCATATTTGCATCATTTTAACTTATTAGGTGAATATGGCATGCATGTACCTGTAAATTTTAATATATAAAATCTAAAAAAGGTTTTCTGTTGCCTTTGTGGTCTCAAGTCAATGATAATCATTTCAAAATAATGTCAAAATATTGTTCCTTTTTAATTAGTAAAAAGACATTTGTGGCATTTTGTGTGATATTCTCAGATTATGTGATTGAAATTAGTCAGAGATCAATTGTGCTGTCTCATGCCGGTACTTCCTGCCAGAATCCCTATTAATTTTTTTTTAAAATAAAAGTCCATTATATCATGATATTAATAATTATGGAAACAGCTGCTTGGAACTTAACCTAAAAATTTAGACTGTAGCAAGAGCTAATTGTTAATTATTAATTAAAATTTAGAAGCCAAACTTGTTGCTATATTACAGTACTTATTATTATTATTGGCAATTTTAGACACAGAATTAATATAGTTTCCATACTGTATCAGATTCAGAGCAATGCCTAATTATTATATATTTTTTTAAAGTTCTTTCAGTCCTAGTTGTTATCAGGAATAAACTTCTTACCAGTCTTATTATATATTTCATACTGAGCTAAATATTGCAATTATATAGTTCAAATTTACATTTTGACAACAAGTTGCAATATCAGATGTCATCTAGTTATTTTGATTAGTTTAAGTCCTTTTAATATTCAAACAGATTGAAGTAGATTCATTCAATTTTAATAAAAGTTTACTGGATTCTTTGTACATGACTATACAGTCATCCAGTTTGACTCACTGGCACTCTAAAGAAGATACAGTGTAACTAACAGACTCCGAGTGTTACAGTAGATGTTTGATTTTCATTATGACTCAAGTACAGAACAGATTTCAGGACATTCTATTATAATTTCAAGACACTAGCCAATTGCAAAGAATGCCAACAAAGTTTGATTGCTATGAAAGTGAATTTGGATCATTCCCTTCAGCAGATACTGAACAGAGAATGAGAACAGAGAAGATACAAAACACAGCCTGGAGTCAGCAGCTGAGAGAACCAGAAAAGAGTCAGAAGCGTGAGAGAAGCCGATCCACTTCACCTGACAGCCAGCAAAGGTTGGTTGTTTATAAATGGAAGTTCTTATCTTAATTTTAAAGTTAGAGTTTTAAGTTGGGTTAACTTACTGGTATAATTGTAAGCTGTAGGAAATGTTTTATGTCTTGTTACTCCACGATACAGTTTCTGTTCAAACTGAAAAATTAATTTAGTTATTTATTGTTCACTGGCTAGTTACTTTCGTATAGGAGTAGTTGGTAGTTAGTAATTGAGCTTTAGTTTGTGTATTTTTTAATGGCTTTTAACCGTTGCAAACAAGAAACAAAAACAACATTATATGAATTAAAAGAAATACACTTGAATAGATGAAATGAAGTGTGGCACAAATAGTACACAGTCACTAAGAACCATGCTATAACTTTGCCTGCCCCTAATAAGTAATAATTACAACTGGACAACATACAGTAAACCTTGGTGTGTATAAACCCCCCAGAAAATAAGCTCCTGGGTATTTAGGACCAAGCTTTTAAAACGCAAAATAACTTTTGTGTATAAGCCCC
>JANSTQ010154685.1:0-11379 GCA_026167885.1 Bergia puertoricense
CTGTACTTCAACTTAAAAAACCACCACGACTGCGCTCAAATTGTGAGAAATACCTTTTAAAAGACTTTCGAAAATCAAGCTAGATCGAGTAATAATAACCCCCGAATATCGTCTTAAAGTCTATAAGACCTCGGTCACACGCCGTACTTTTCATGACCCGAACTAAATAGCAATTGAGGTCGACCGAAATTTGTTAGGTTTGCCTGGTCGGGCCAAACGTCGAATTGAATAGTCGAACTAAATGACAAGGGTAAAGTTCTGCAAGCGTGCGCATACTCTGTAGCTTGAATAACTCGGATCGAGGCTACCAAATATATTATTATAATTATGCATTTAATTCGGCTCATGAAAAGTTCGACGTTTGACGCGAAGGCGAACTTAAGCCGTTTTATACGGCTTCTTTAGCCGTGCAGAACGCCTGAGGCGAACTTAATTCAATCAGTCGAATTTAATTGGGTCAAACGCCGAACTTTGTATGTGCTTAATTACTTGAGTTTAGTTCGGCTCATGAAAAATACGGCGTTTGACCCAGGCCTAACTGATCTCAATTTTCTTTCTAAAAACCTTGCAAATGTTCCTAAAATCTCTAAATATCTCATGAAACTATTATTAATTTGTTCCGAGGTCGCCATCCTTTCTTTATAACATTAGCATTGTCTGAACTATTACTAAAGGGCCAAACTGCTGGCCAGGGTATTCCGATAGTCGTCAAAATATTGAAATTACTGGCTAAGTGATTAAAAGTGTTACAATATCTACAAATCAAGGTTTTTTATTCATTAATTTTGAAACTGAATGTATTAAAACAATTTCATAATTTCTAAAAACCTCTCCGAGTCTCGCTTTTTAAACATTTTTAAGGTCTAAAGTATGCCTAGACTTCATGGATTTACCACTCGTTTGGTGGTGCCCGGCCCCTTTCAAAATTCCTAAGTCCGTCCCTGTCATAGTTATTTGCGTGTCAAGACACCAGAATTAGTGACATTGAAACATGCAAAAGCACAGTGGAGAGAATAACTTCAAAAGACCACTGTAAAAATTGCTTCCCGATTATGGAATACTAATGGGCTTATAGATTGAAATCGAAAAAGTGGAAGTCTTTAGAGGTAAGTAGTTAGAACTGACCTTGTGCAGGCGAAGCGAGGATAAACCAGAACTTGCATTCTCAAAATAGTATACTTATGTAGTCATGGGTCCTAACTCCGTTTACATGCCACACCAATCCACGCCCAAAATCGACATATACCATTATTATTATTATAAACTGTTTGCGCAACCATTCAACAGCGTGCTGAAGAGATACTAAAATCAGATGGGATTGATTTAAGACACTGCACAATTAAATTAAAGCTTAAAGGAAACTCAAAACGCCGGTTTAACTCTTGCGGTGACTGCCACATAACCGCTTTTTACAAGTGTAAAATAAATATAATAGGGAAGTCGGTATTGGTTTTTCAACTGTTGAGTGAGTGGATAAAAACAAAAGAAACTAAAAAAACAATTGGAAAACAAGTATATGAAAACTTGTAGGAATGTATGAATTATAAGTAACCGAACTAACCGACTGAAACAGAAAGAAAGATTAAAAGAAATCAATACTCAATAGGAAAAACTCAAATGCTACACTTACGCTTATTCGACGTTCAGGCGTTGCCCTTTTTGATCCAACTAAGCCAGGTAGCGAAACTGGTGAGCGTTGTAGCGTTGACTTTACTCTCAAAGTGAACTTGTATAACTTTTATTACCGGCTAGTAATGAAACGACCTCGCTGAAAAACGTTTCGCGAATAACAGTCGACCGACAAGTGGCTACTAGGTACAATGTGAACGTGGCATTGGACGTGACAGACGACTAAGCCCAAGCTTTGTGCTATTCTTAACTTGCATGGATGATCATATTAAAACTTTAAACTGACTACAATAGGAGGCTGTCGGCGATTTCTTGTCTCGTTTTACCATGAAAACAAGGCAAACACCTGATAGGTAAGATTACCGACTGCAGTGCGGATATACTTGTGTGGCATACAAGTTGCATTCAGCCGCATAGAAAGAGAGTAAGTAGATTATTTATACTTTTAAGAGTAAAAAAATATCAGATCAGTAGTAGCAACTTTTACTTAGGCAGTGTGAGCCATGGACGTAATCAGCTGCTATTCATATAGAGGCCCTTACTCTAAAGAGGAACTCATTCATACACTAATGTCTCCATTTGAAAATGTGAACAATAATATTGTTATTTGAGTTGTAGATGTTCAGTGCCAAGATAAGTTCGTAATCCTCTGAATGGTAAAAGAAGAAAAATCGGTATTTCCGTGTTACCTTGTAACACGAATCCATTAAGAACATCCGCTTTTAGGTAACCACTAAAAACATTCCACAGAGGCGCCCTCTAAAGTGAAAAATAAATTTGAGTAGGCTGAAAAATTTATCAAATACCAGAGAGGAAAATTCAACTGCGCAACTTACTTTAACTGAAAGGAACAAACTTATATCTTTGTTTTGCTCATGCTATTCTTGGACCTTTTCTGGAACTTTGTATTTTTCTAGAAAGTACTGAACACTACAGATTTGACTTGAGACATCATGCTAAATGACTAGTTATATCTGTACGTTGTTTTGATCAGAGCTCTGAGCTCAAGGGATGTGCTTCGATTAGTATGGGTCTCAACGCGTCCAAAGCTAATACATTTAATAAGCTTGCCTTTCTTTTAATAAAGTCAGTCCAGAATCCTCTGTGAAACTGTATCGTTATAAATGCGCGTATAGCATCTTCGTGTGCTTTACAAGACTTTATAACAAAATACTAAACAATCGATTTATATTGAGAATCAGACACTAACTATTTTTTTTTGGGGGGGGGGGAGGGCTTTTGAGTTCAAAGGCTAAGCACTAGTATATAGTATAGCTTTCTCAGCTGCTGTAAAAACACTACACAAGATAATAAATCATTTCAAACAAAACAAAAACTTTATAAAAACTTAAAAGCTATATTACTGTATTGTAAATAACTGATATCCGGGCCATTGTAAACATAGAAGTGTTTTTTTCTCTGGAAAAAAGTAAAACCTTTTTTTATTTCATCAGTTATTTTAATGATCTTAATCATACTGTGTAATTTGAGAAAAACAAATAATACTCACGAAATCTTTCACAAAAGACGAGTAAACATTTCTGAAAATAAACACCAAAACAGCGATGGCATTGTCACCAGTAGAATTCTTTAAATATGTGTGATTCTGCAAAAAGTTTTGGCTCCATTAATCCTAGACAAAATATAGAACACTTTGGGCAAAGCCACCCACTTAGTGAGTACAGTTTAAAAACCTAAGATGAAATGCTGACAGTCACTAAAGGATTTGAAAACACCACACTTGTTAACCGAAACAGTAGCAGTATATATATATATTTTCAATATTTTTCAGGTCGTGTCGAGATCGTTTGGTCGGTTGATTAGTTCACCAGGTAAACACCGTACTTCCTCAAAGGTAGAACCGCCTTTCTAAATTCAATCTTTTCAATGTGTTATGATCATTGTCACGGTATAATAAGTAAAGGTCAAACATAAAAGATATCACGAACGTATATACAGACATCTGAGTCGGCCGTGGTTAAGAGGATTGAAATTGACCCGTGCGAATCCAGACACTTTAGGCAAATAAATCCACAAACTCAGGAACAGAGAATAATTTTGCTTTCTACAATAACAATAAGAACCCCCATTTTGCGCCGCAGTTTTCGATCGTGTTGTCCGAAGGGGACTTCAGCCCCCTGAGAACCATCGAATCCCCTTTCTCGTTACGCAATCTACATAGATTTCGCCCCTTCTCCATCCCCACTGTTTTTTAGGGATAATCCCCCAGCTAAGAATAAGAAATTTTCCATAGACGCAATCACGAAGTGCTTTTCGCCTGTTTTTATGAGCTGAACAAGTCAATCGGAAGAATGTGAGTTACTTGCTGTTGACTTTGTTTTTAATTGAGTGTTGTCCTACCTAGTCCACCGCCACTCCTCCCCTCCATTTCACGGGTTTATTGAATTTATTAATTCCGATCGATTCCTCGTATAGTAATTAGTATATCTGCGCGTCCATACCTTAGAATGTCTGGTAGGACACAGTCAGTATTTTAGCTCACAAACAATTGGTAAAACATTTAAAAGCCTTTGAAATGACGAACCAACATATCGTGTAAGACTTTTTCAAAACACGTTTAAAAGCCTCAGAAGCTATAACTTAGAATCATAAGAAGATTTAAGCCTGCAGAACTATATTTTTAATGACTGTCTGAACTGTATTTTTAATAACTGTCTCAACTCGAATGGCGCACCAACTGCCTTAAGAAGTCTTGTTTATCTCTTTCTCTTGCGGTGGATACACAAAGTTTTTTTACAATAGAATTTATTGATCGCATTCAGATAGCTTTCCATGCCAGGTACTGACTTTCTGATGTCGTAGAGCTAATATATTCCGTATGTGATGGATTACTTCTAATGGAATTTCTAATAAATATATCACAGATGCTTAGAAGCGCGAAAAGTTGGTGTGGTTTAATTTAACCTTTGCCTCCGGTGCACACCTTGTACTTAAACAGGTGTGGGCGCCAATATTAAATTGGATGATCTTCTCTGGTGTACACCAGCGTCGACGTAAGAAGAAGAACGTTCAGTTGCGCTACTTTAAAAACAAAAAGGTTTTCAGTACGTTGTTTGCTGCAAGTCCAACATCTGGCAAGTCTATAGTGTACCAGCAGCCAGTTATTTGAAATATGTTACGTTCTATTAAACTAACAGGTGTTTTATGTGTGCAGTAAACTACTGTTGAAAAACATACCTTTAACTGTGAAACTAGTGTCACCTACACTTAAATCTTTCTGAGCGGTAGAGTAGGGTATTAGAGAGGTAGAAGAAAACGGACTTTTTACTTAAAATGAACTGTTTAATGCTTAAAGTAAAATTTTAAAAAAACCCCTCCAAATTTTGAAAGGTCAAGTTCTAGATTATGGCTACGGACAACCTCGATGTTTCGAGAAAGACGTTGGCTTTTTCTTTTCTTCCAAAATCCAAAGAAATGTCATTGTCGTAGTTAATTTTGACAGGCTTTTTGCATTAACCTTAATATATTGTTGCTGTTGCAGAGATATCTAGTCTTAACAGCTAGCCGTAGGAGCTATTTTGTATTTTAATTGCTAATATAATAACAATATACATCTGATCAGCTGCCTTCGGGAACATTTTATTAACGAGCTAATTTCTAGTAATCGTTCGAAGAGCATACTGCATTCATTGAAACATTATTTTTCATTATCTTGGAAAATTTGGTCCCTGAAAATTGTGAACCAACAGGTAGATTTTCACGGTTAGTGGCAGTAATAGTGTTGCTGGGCAATTATAAGTCAAGAGGGGTCAAAAAGATTTGTTTTATATGTACTGCTGTTTAGCACAACTACCATGGTTGTTTTCAAAACCGTCTGCTAATTATAATGACTAAACTTATGGCTAAATCGCATTTTCCGTTTGGGACACACCTTGGAGATTGGGAAATTGGGAATAATGTACGTCAACTGAGAAGTCAAAACAATGTTTTAATGTTGTATTTATGTGAATGTGGAACATCTCTTTCAGTGAAAGTATCAACAATTATTTGAAAGTATTATTTGAAATGCTACTTTATACACCTTCTGTCATGTCCTGCTCCTTGTAAATTAACTCACAAAGAGATGAAAACACTGTGTTAGATATTGTCTGTAACTGATAAAGATTGTTAATATATTGGTTTACTTCAATATGGGTTTGGAAACGGATTTGCGAAATGGAAAAATTAGACGAGAAATGAATAGGACTATAGTATTTCGCAATTTTACCTTGAGAACAAAAGATAGTTTAAAGGAGTAGAGATTAACAGAAAAATACTGGTAAGAATGAGATAAATAAAGAAACAGTAAAGAGGAAAAGTTCCAAAAATAAAACAAAGCCGATCAGATATAAAGGAGAATATTTTAGGTCAAAATTATTAACGCTTCCAACCTGAAGATAAGGAAACACTAAATTCAGCTCGAGATGAGGTAAAGAGGGCCCGGGGAAGAATGAGAATGAATCTTTGGGTTTTTTGCGCTTCTATTTATCAAAGGTATATTACTGAAAATCTTGGAGTACCATTTTCGTTATTCCTTTAAACTGAACTGTCGATCATGATTCTTAATAATCGGCCCAATCTTGCCCTCCCTTGTAATCCCTTCATATCACATATCGTATGTTATATTTCTCCTGATCGGCTCTTAACTGTTCATTTAACCATCTGTAAGTGTAAAGTAAGTTTTCAATCCTTCAATCACGAAATATGTTCCTTCACATATTTGGGTATGTACAAATAAAGTATTATTTGACGTCATAAGTGTTGACGTCACAAGCCTAGTAGTTTTGTGTGTGTTGTAGGAGTGTGCCGAAGATCTTTTCAGTAATACATCAGTAAGGTCGATCCGATCACAATTGTTAGAGATAGGTCAGAAAACATGTCAAATTGTTCACTTATAATTCTAGTTGCTGGAACATTTTGAGAGGCGAACATATTAAATCAAGATATTTTTTAGCAAAGAAAACAGCAAATAGAAGCCAAAGATTTCAGACAGAGAAAAGGGAAAGAAAAGAGAAAGCAACGCAAGCAAAAGGACAAAATCAGGATTTTTTTCACAAAAAGAATGCCAAGTTTTTTGCTTCTGTGCATGCCTTTCAAATCTGTTGTGTTTCAAACACCTCGATGCTGTTCCAACATCGCGTTTTCAACTACTTCGGCTGAAATGAGTTGTTTTCAAGGCTTAAATATGGAATTTACAGGTAAATTCAGGTTTTTTTGGTTAAATTTCATGAATAACGGGTTAAGTAATTACCGTTTTGCATAGAGCCGCCTCAGTTATCAGCATAAAAAGACTGAATTTCGAGTTTGTTGTTGTTATTATTATTATTATATTTATTTTATTGCTATTGTTATTATGTACAGGAGTTGTATCGTAAAGTGACGTTATAGAATCCTCACACAGTCATCTATGCTCTAAACGATTATCAAACAAATCTGGATGCGGTGTATTCTCGGTGTATTTCGTGCTCAATTTCAATTGAAGTATACATAGCGAGTGGTGAATCTCCTCACGTTTTATACGAAGATAGATAGGACCCTACATAATCCAAAAGTTACAATATTATAGTATATAAAACTAAATATAGAAAAAATACATTACTCTGTGATCCTAATTACAATAAATTTTAATTTAAATGAAATCGCTTTTCTTGCACATTAAAAATATATCGTGTTGTCTGAGTAACAAAAACAAATTGGAAAATTTCATGAAGCCGTGCTTCTTTATCAGGGTCTTAAAATTAGCTAAAGAGTTGGCTTTCTTGATAAATGTCGGTTGAGAATTAAATAAAAGTGATGAAGAAAATCTGACTGTCTTTTCACAAAGAGTTAACTTAGGTCTGGGAAGATGAAGATCGGTGCATCTTCTTGTAATGTATAAGTTGACAAAACATTTCTCATTTGGAGCATTGTCGCAACGGCGGCGGTGTCTACCAGATGAGCGTTTTCATTTCTTTTAGTATTTGGTTCACAGATGTTTCAAATCGTACTCAACTTCGACTTGTTAACTTAATTTTGAAAGTACACACATTAAGTCAGCAGACCAATAGATACATCGTAGCTTACCATCATTTCATGTGACTTGGGGTTTCGGACTCACTCGGACTCTACTGACCGAATTTACTGGATAAATCCTGATTGGTAGTGAGTTTAGATTATAAGATAAACTTGAACAACTTTTACCCAGTGACCTAGTAACACACAATAAAAGGCCACATATAAGAATTAATCAAGGCGGTAGCCTAGCTAGATGACTTTTCAAGCGCAAACTCAAATTCCTCACAACTCCCCCCCTCCCTGGACTTTCGGGGATTAGCATCCGTCCCCTCCCCAACTCCACCCCGTCCCACATTAACGTTCCCTTCCCCTGAAGTTATGAAAAAATATAGTTATGGTCACCAGAAACCATATACAAAACGTCACGTTTAGAATATAAGTACTTCTTACCATTCCCCAAAGTGTTATTAATTAATAAGCAAAACTGATTGCCAATAGTAAAATACAAAACAATATTAAGAGAATAAAAACTTCTAGACTTTATTAGAGCTGTGTCAGCACTTGTGTGTTTGTTTGTTTGTTTCGTGTCTGAATATTTGTGAGGTCTGTTATTAAGGGAATAGGTTAAAACTTTGATCTTCGATAAACTATAAGAAACCGGTATTGAATTAGCTGGTTTGATGCGTAGGTCACCCTTAACCACAATTTACAACTATATGTCTAGAATATTGCCAGAGTTTAAGTGCATCTGTTCGGTCTTTTACTGGACAAAAATGATATTCGCATGATACGCTAGAAAAGAAAATATCGCTCTTGCTACATTATCCCTTTAAGGTGATGGGTGGTATAGACCATTAGCCGGTGGTGGTTAGGTATCCCCATTCTCATGTACCAAACTTCTGACTTTTCGTACGATGGTCCCTACAAGTTTTGTCCTTAAAAGATGGCTTTTGAGAAGGTCCTTAGACTTACTGGTTCAATACCTAAACTTTATCTGTCAAAAAACCGACGAGATCCGGCCGCAACAACTAGCTTTAGTTGTTATAGAGTCAACTTTTCCTCCGATCGACGTTTATCCTTAAGAGTCGGCTTTTAAGAAGCCCGGTTTTGGAACTGGTGAAAGATATTTATCTTTTGATGATTTGTGAAGGGCATACATGGATCATGAAACTGTTAGTATCAGCAACCGCTTTCGCCTCATCTCCCTGCCCCCCTCCCGAGGACTTATTCACACTTTATAAATCATAATGGAGTTGTCTACTTACGGTTGTCCTTGTTATAACGACATCTTTTTTGTCTTTATAACTAACCAAGTAATGCTTGACAAAACCGCTGTCCAAAAATGGCTTCCTCCAAGACACTCGTGAACGAACTAACCTTGGAGTTATCAAAAATGTTACTGCGAGTCCTTGAACTTTCAGGTCATCAGAATTGGGTTCCATTGTGAAATTGATCTGTGTTTTTGTTTGGCCTACTAGCTGCCCGGACAGGAATGTTTGTATCTGTAAAGTTAATTAATTTTAGAGTATATAATATAAAACATTAAACAAATTTTCTAGCAACACATACACACACACACACACACACACAGAAACAAGCAAACACAAACACAAATGCATGTGTTGTTACACCAATTGTGAAAGACAAAATAGCGCCGCTTATACGAGAGAAATAAGAGGCGACTAAGCTAGGCTATGATGCGAAATGCTAATATAATTGATTAAAATGCCATGCATGTTAGAAACTTACATGTGGCATCCAGTGTAAGGCGACTAATACTTTAGCGCTTCTGATCTCAGACGCGTGAAACTGCTTTATAAATTTGCTGGTTCGCAATTAACAAAACTTGTGCTGAGCTTAGTCTCGTAAATTTTCTGTCACAAAATTCCTAACATCTAAGAAGCTGAACAATTTGAATAACTGCATACCGTGAATTTGAATTGGTCTCCTTGATTTATGCCATTTAACTCCCAGTTTTTGGTGGCGATCTGACATTAAAAAAGAATAGAAAACAAATGAATAGATAAAGATTTTGTTCGATTGGAACCTCCAACGGAGGTAATGGAAGATCAGAACGTAGCGCCCATTAATGACAGTTTCCAAGAGTAGAGCGCGGCCGTTAGAGCTAAAAGCTATTTTCATTTAATGTTGCATATAGATATTTATTCTTTTTATGCTTGTAAGTCTTAAATTGCGAGTTTCTAAAGGATTGTGCAGTTTCAACTGTAGAAAAATTAAATACGTTCTATAAAACATACAACTTCCATACTAATTTGGTAATCGATTTCAGTACAATCCTTGTTACATTCAATTTTTTTTTTTTTTTTTATAAGATCGTCTAGATGTGGGGCTGAGGCTGGATGTTCTTAATTATTTTGAGGATTTCAGCCCCAAATGTTCTTAAAACGTAACGTTCCTAATTTTTTTAGGATTGGGTACATACTTAAACTTTTATTTTCCTTTTTCCAAAGATCTGACGTTAAGACTCTATATGTGTACAAGGGTTGTGAGACAGAAATGAGGCCCTGTCTCTTTGACTGATTGGGTTAATGTTCGTATTCACCACATGGTTATTTGATGTATACAGGGAACAGTTCCACTATCGCGATCAAAGTACAGTAATTTAGTGTTTTTTAAAAGATGTACAAGTGTCACTAGTTGCCTTTGTATATATCCACATTCGGAGTAGCCATCAGGCGAGCTTAGGCATTATTTCACAGTTTCACAACAAATAATCTCCACTGAATACCGCATGTAAAATAAATGTTCTCTCCGTATCTCCAGCCTCACATGTTCTTAACATGTTCTTAAATTTGGGGATTTTTTAGTCTCAACGTTCTTATAAAAAAGAGTGTAGTTTAATTTCCACTGCTTGCTTGTAAGAAACCTAAGTCAGCCCAGACTGTAACAAACTGTGCCAGAGATGTAGGAAAGCGTGAATTAAACTCACAAAATTGAAAAAAAAGCAGAATATGAACAGTTTGTAAACAGCAAAGATTTAAACAGAGAAATATAATCTTTGTTATATTGCTTTTTTCGTTAACTGTTAAAAGTCACCTAGCTGCATGTTGATAAATTGGGAAATTCTTTTTTGCTGCAACTCACGTATGCGCAGTCGTTATCCCAACCTGTCACTGTGAAATTCCGAAATTTCATAGTTTTTACCTGTACAACAAAAATTTTGTAAAATATCATTTGTTTTGCTAAACAAAAAGAAACCTTCTGTGTATTATCCTGTATGTATATTTAGCTTTGCTTACCGCAACAGAACTACGTTCCCCCCATCGTTGCGCCGGTGGAATGAAGCAAGCGAAACCCAAACATGGTTTAAGTTTGGTAGGATCTCCGTAACGTATTGAATAGTCCTGCTGGAGAACCTGACATCCGCTCTGCTCAAAGTAAACCGGTGGCTCCCAGGTGATGTTGAAAGAGAACTTGAAGTCTTGGGAAACAGTTAAGGGACCTCGCCTGAGATTGCGCACAAGTAGATCACCCTGATTTTCAAGCTCTGGAGGATGAACTGAAACGTAATATCGGGATGAAACTGAAAGCATGAAAAGCTAAAAATACTTGAAATTCTCACAAAGTCATCCAAAAATTATGTAATTAAGATCCATCTAATTAAGACATCTCCATACTAACCTTGGCAACACTCGTTAGGTGGATAGTTTAAAATATTTCGACATCCTACAAGAAAAAAAGGGTTTCACGTTGGTTACAAGCATTTGAATGTGTTTTCATAACTGTTTGAGTTTT
>JANSTQ010154707.1:0-11379 GCA_026167885.1 Bergia puertoricense
TACAGGCCACTGCCCTCCTGCTCCCAGCCCTCTGTATCCCCAAGGTCCTGGAGGGCTGCAGTGTTGCATTTTCTAGGTGTGCTCGGACCGCCGCTACTCGCCATCATGCAGTGTTCGGAACTATATGAAACGTAGTTCTAATATAATTGAAGGGTATTGTTTCTCTTTCCGCTGAGAGAACTTCAAACGAGAGGTGGGTTATGGGGCCGTCTCTTAACCTTTTGTACTGGAGATGTGAGGGCTCCCATATGCGCCCTGAACCACAGCTCTCGTTCTCTACGGGTACTTCCCGGAGTAGGGTTGAAGGAAAGCCATTCGCAATATTTTCTGAGCTGTTTAATTCCTCCAAATGAACGAACAGCTCGCGGTGAATGGCAAGACGATTAGGAAGTGGGGCAAGGTGTGTTGTTTTCTTGGGGTGCTCCTTAAAGCTATAGGAGAGTTCGAAGCCTAACGTTCGTGCAAGGCCGAAGGACAATATGACACTCTTGCCTCCTGCAATGACGATCTGGATGCGGCCTGTGGGGGCATGTAGCTGGATTGATACACCATGAGGCTTGGTAACTTCGTCGAGACTGCATACGTTGTAGTAGCCGTCTGGAATTGTGTGTTTCTCCCGGTCAATGCTGAGATAATTGTTGTCTAAACTCGCTGATATGTTGTACCATTGCGGGCTATAATTCATCTCAGCAAGTGCTATTTTCCAGTCCTTCCCATCAATGCATTGGGGTAAATCCACTTGTTGAACGTTAGACGCTGTAACGTACATGACGGCGTATGGCGACTATGGCATCGAATCCTTACAAGTTTAATAGCGAAGCCAAATACAAGCCAGGCCCTCAAAACGGAGCAGGAAATGGTGTAGACAATCTTACAGTAGCCCACGTGCAGGTACAGACCGCTCGCTATAAATACTTCAAGACTCATTACACCGACGTGTTCGAGAAGTATCGCCTCCCCCTAATCAGGTCGGACCATGAGGTTAAGGCTTGGTATGAACACCCGATGCAGCACTGGCAGTGCCAGCTCAATTTCGCAGTGTGGTGCTCCACGAGCGGCTGCGGCGTTTCGTACGATGACCATATATCTGCCGAGGACCCTCTACTGAGCTCCATTTACCGCTTTCACGTCTACTATACCATTCGACGCATACTGGTAGAGATACATGCCCCATTGCCACAGGACCAGGCCTGGCAGCCCTTGAACAACCCATACGACCGCCGGGGGTATGAGAGAATCTGCAACGAATTTGGTGTCCCCCCACACTCTGATTGGAGGGTCCGTGGTCACAACCAGGGACTCGGCCGAGTCTATAACTACTGGACCCGGAACGGCTACCATCCGGTTGGCGATGGGGAGTACAATTCCGGTCGGATGTCGTTCACACAAAAGACGACGAACAGCATTCTCCATGTGGATTTCATAAAACAAGACGCCGCAGACACGGCCTGGAGCACGTTTATACTTGACAAGTCGGATGGCTTTACACGCCCCGGGGTCGAGCGGATCAATGACTCCATCCGAACGTACGTGTGGGCCATCCTCGGCGCCCAGGCCCAGACCCGCACAGGTATTCTGGGCACTGGAACAGCTTTCGACGCGCAGAAGCAGTTCCTGGCGAACATCGAGGATGCTATTGGGGCCCCTGTGGACCTCCCCGCAGCGGTCAAGCGTTACCAGCATGTCCTGCAATATGCCCGCTCTGTGGTCAATTTCTCCTTTGGCGTGGGTCTGTACATGGCCCCGAGCGACATGTTGCTCCGCGTGGCTCGCGTGGTGGGCTACAATAACCTGATCGTCGTAGCCACCGAGGCCCAGAGCCTCGGCCTGAATAACGACCTGAACGCGGTCAGCGCTCCGCCAGACGCCGCAAACGACACAGGCGAAACGGGGCCGGTCAGACCTCCGCCGTCCGCCGAGTCTGTTCCGCCAGCCGCCGAGCCGCCGTCTACTCGTCTCGAGTCTAGGCAACACGAGGACGAAAAAACAGCCCTCGTTGTGGGCGGCGTTGCCATCGGTTTAGCCGCGATTTGGTTCCTTCGATAGCCATTCACGCGCCGCCACAAGCAGTAAGCCCCCGACCGCTACAACAACGGCCCAAAGATTAGAGGCTAGCCAGCTAGTTGTTTTCGCCAAGAGCCCCAAGACCCAAGACACTATGCTCCCGATGATCCCCGGTAGCGCTGCAGCCGCCTTGCCAGCCAGTTTAGCGAGGAGCCGGCCGAGGCTCTGGAGGTGTTTTTTAAGCCATTCCCTCGCTCCTCCTTTGCTCGGGGGTGGTGGCGGGGCGGCGCTGCCTCCTGTCAACGCAAGGACAAGCGTAGATATGGCCATACCTATCGCGGTGACAATGGACGCAATTGTAACCCCCTGCTCGCGGAAGAGGGTGCGTATGCGCTCGGCAAGGGTTGTGTCTTCATGGAGGATCCGGTTAATGGTCTCGCGTATACGGCTGATCTGGCCACGGAGGGCCTCTCTGTTCGCTGCAGCAGCCTCAAGGCGGGAGGCCCTTTCATCCTGCAGTTCACGCAGGCGTTCGGCAATGCGGCGCCTATGAAACTCGTCAATGCCCTCTGTATTCAGCTTGCGTTTCTCCAAGGCAATGTGGTCATCAAGTTCGGTGAGCTTGGCAAGGTTGTTGGTCAGCTCCCCTCGAATAGACTGCAGGGCCTTGTCAAGCCCCCGGATCTCGCGAAGATTAAGTGGTGAGTCGTTAATCGTCTCCAGGATCTTGTTGATATCAGCATCAGTCAGGACAGTTTCCATTGTGTGGATGGCATCCGAGGCCTCATTCGCGGTCTGCCCCAAATCTCGAAGCTCGACTGTGTCTATGGTAGCTGCCGCCTTGCCCATCTCCTGGTCGGCATTGCTGAGGGCCGCAACCGCCGCAGCTGGCAACTTCTGTCTGGACGCCCAATCCGAGAAACCCAGCTCCTGCTTGACCGCCTCCGCCCCCCTCCTCCCGATCTGTTGGGCTACATAGCCGAGAGCGTTAGGCGCCCCCGTCCTAACGTTTACAATGTTGACGTTAGGATGGGCTTTCAGGCGTAAGCGGCCATTACCATCCAGCTCAAAGTTGGTCACATCCCGTCCCGCGGGTGGGTCTATCCCCAAGGCATCGTAATAGGAATCCACCGCATCCCCTAGGACTCTCTGGGCCACAGGCTGCTCACCTGCGATGGCACCTTCGACGTCAAACGCCGCGGTGTCAACGCTGAACGAGGTCTCATCATAGTCGTCGCCGGTGGCAGGATCCGGCGTGCGGTCATCCATCTCGAAGACATCCATGATGATGTTATATTAAAGATCGCGGATGTTCAAGTTCAATACCATGGCTGCAAGTACGTACGGACGGAAGCTCAACCCATATCGCCGGCTGCGGGAGCCTCTTGGGGCGAAAGGCGTCCGTCAGACTGTCGTCGTGACAAATAACCCCTCAACTATCGACCAGCGACAGCAACTGCTCGTGCGATTCCCAAATTTGGGAGCCAACGACGTCATAGTTCCCGGAACCGTGAGATTGGCATTCAACATCTCACTGACCTCGTCCGACGCCGGCCGGACACTGGTCCAGAACATCGGCCGTGCCATCGTCAAAAAGCAGACGATCCGGATCTCGGGCAACGAGGTCCTCTCCATTGACGACAGCGATGTCTGGAACTGCTACAGAGACTTATGGAAGACCCCCCAGGAGAGAGCCAATGGGCACTACCAGGGAATCGACACCTACATCAATTACCGCAGAAACGCGACCAAACTTCGCGTCGGCGCAGAAGTCGATGTGTCCCGCACCGGCGAGAAGGCCATTGCAGATGCGTATGGCAACCGTTTCTGCATCCCTCTGGATTTCGAACTGCTCGAGAGCCACATGCCCTTCTTCCAGTCGGCCTTGGGAGACCGTCTCGAGTACGAGCTCACCTTCAATGACTACTCCCGCGTAATTGAGGCGACAGGCGACGCTGCGGCATCCTACAGCATTGAGGGCATCAGCTTAGAGTTCGAGACGGTCACCAACCCCGAGCTCGCCCGAATGATCCGAAACCAGTACGCCGGCCGCATGGCCGTCCTGTACGAGCGAATATTGCGCCATCGGATTATCAAAGCCGATAAGAGCGACACGCTGTGGAACATCAACATCAACGTCCCGGCGCGAAGCATGACGGGCATCCTGCTGCTATTCGAGGACCCCGCCGCAGCCTACGAGCGAGACTCCGAGGCCTTCAAGAACCCCGGCATCGATAAGGTAGAGGTCATAGTGGAAGGCTTGCCCAACCAACTGTACAGCCAGGGGATGCGTCCATATCAGCAGTGGGACGAGGCCCGGAAATTCTTCGCCGGCGGCTTCAAGCGACACCCTGCTACGGCTGAGTGCGCGAAGGACCTCGCCCTGTCAGATGTCTCCCTGGACGAATACTTGACCTCAAAGTACTGTCTCTGGCTGGACCTTCGGTCAACTGACGATGACCAACTACACGGCACCGGGCGACGCGTAGAGAATGCCAGTGAGGGCATCACTCTGCAGATCACAAAGAAGCCAGAAGCTGCTGGCGCTTTGAACATCTACCTCTTCCTCGTCATGGACGCGCAGCTGAACATAGAGAATGGGCGCTTCGTATCGACGCTCTACTGAAGCGTTACTACCCTCCTCCCCCCACTCGGCGATCATTTGCGGGCAGACTGGATGCGGGAAAACAGTGTTTGTTTTAGATCTGCTCGAGGGACGCTATCGCGGATGCTTCCGCCATGTAGTCATCCTCTGCCCCACTATCCGGCACAATCTTACCTACCAGAAACGCCCGTGGATCTGGGCGGACCCCGAAGTATACACCTTCGACCCCGGCGAGCGGCTGCACGACTACCTACGGGCGCTTTACCAGATTTTTCAAGGAGAGCCTACCTTGTACATCATCGACGATTGCAGCGCAAAGGCCGCCCTCACCAAGAAGAAGGACATGCTGAGCGAGCTTGCCTTCTCGGGGCGCCACGCCCAGCAATCGGTTTGGGTATGCACCCAGAAGTATAACGCTGTGCTCAAAGACCTGCGGGAGCAAACCCAGTGGGTGGCCTTATTCCATTGTAAGGACCGCGACTCTTTCGAAGAGTGCCTCCGGGAGAATGACGTGATAGACACAAGAGAAGAGAGAAACGCCGTTAGAAAGAAGCTTGCGGAAACGAAACACGCGAAGCTTCTGCTCAAGACTAATCAACCAACCGCCTATGCAGTGCAGTGATGGGTGAAGTCGTGATACACTTTTTGCTAGGTAGCTGCCTGCTATCGCAGCTGGTCGTTATCGCCGCCGTTATGTGGGCGGCACGACACTATATTAGAGCGAGGAGGTGGTTGGTCCATATCAGCAAACTGATGGATCGCAAAATGGACGACCTGCTCGACGACCTCCTCGAACCTGGGGAACCCGCGGCCGCCCCCGAGGCTTCGCAGCAAACAACGAGCCACCGCGAAAGGCTGGCTGCACTCGCATCTGGAGGGCAGGCCAAGCACTACCTTGGGAAGGCCTTGACCGCAGAGCAGATTGACGCAATGGACGACTACGAAATCGAGAAGCTGTACACTCGATACGAGGCGCGCCTGGGCGCTTCCATGACGAAAACACTCGGGCAGGCTGCCCTAGAGCTTTACACGTGTGTGGCGAGCCTGGTTCTTCCGATTCCACCCGAGAACAGACAGCCTCTCATGACTGAGCTCCAGTCCGACCCGTTCGTCGGCCACGCGCTCAACAGTGCTGCCTGTTCGTTGTATCACCGTTACGGTATGTACTTGGCCCCACTAACGGCCGGGTTGACCACGGCTAAGTATGTCCGTATTGGACATTGCTGTCCTAGACGTGATACAAGCGACGATGGAGAACCCGCAGAACCCGCAGATGGAGAACGATGCGTCACCGAGAGTGACTGACCCGGGGCCGCAGATAGAGAACGATGCGTCAGTGACTGACCCGGGGACCGAAGTGGCTCCCAGGTCGAAAGACCCGAAGAAGGTGGCCGCGGGACGTGCCGGAGCAGCTGCTCGGTCGGCCAACCAAAAACGGCTCCTCGAGGAGCTCCGGTCGGCGAAGGAGTCTCTGCGAGTCGGGAAAGAAAACCCCGATGAAGAAGTGCGCCCCACCACAACACGCAGTGCCAGAAAACTCTCGGAGGAGGCACCGTCTATCACTCCTTGGTTTGTAGGTGGTGCCGCTGCACTCGTGGGGCTTGCCTACTTGGCCGCCTCGCGCCGCGCGCCGCGCCCAGAGGCGGGCAGCCAACCCGACCTTCGACCCACAGCACCCCCGCGTGCTCAGCAATTAAAGGTTCCCGACCCGTTCCATATGCAGTAACGATGTCCTCCCCGAAGAACCTCGCGAACGACCTATACCACGCCGCCGTCGTTGGGGGCCTGGCAATTGGATTCGCAAAGATCAGCCAGATGCTGCTCAAAGGCCCACTGCCAAGACTCGACTTCACTCCCCGCGACGCTGGGATGGCCATACTGGACCTCTCCGCGGCAATGGCGACGAAGGACATGCTTATTAAACAAGGAATCATCCCATCGGATATAGCCAAGTAATGGCTAGCATCGGGTTGCTCCTGGGTGGCGCGGTCGTGAACGCACTTGCCTTCTCGGGAAGCAACTACCTCTTCAGCACGCTGCGGAGCTCGGGAATCGACGCGGAACGAAAGCGCCACGACGAAGCCGTCGAGCAGCTGCAGGCAGCCCAAGCTGCATGGTCTCGGCGCCGGACCAAGCGCCTTGACTGGATCAACGAAGAGCTCCGTCGCCAGGGCCACGCAGTTCGGACCTTCCGCGACGTCGATATGGCGATCCGCGAGTACGCCCGGGTCACCGGAAAAACCCTCGGACCCCTAGAACTCGAGCCTGAGCCCCGACTCGAAGATTTCTATACGCCGTCTGAAGGGCAGAAGGACCGCGAGATCGCCTTCGTCGTCCTGGGGATGGCTGCAACCGGCCTAGTGGCTTACGCGATCCGCTGAATTATTTCCCATTTGAACTTTTTTACGACATAGATATATGACAACAACATGGGTCTTCCTGAAGAGCTCTACGTGGCAATGCATGGGGTCGGGCACTCCGCTCGCCGTCACAAAATTCCTGGTCCTCTGGCGAGCGTCATGATAGACGTCGCGCAGGATCAACTCGAGCTCTGGCGGCAGGACGAAAAGGTTGCACTGCGTTTCGCCACAGAGGTGTTGGCTGGTCTGAAGAAGAATCTCTGGGGAACAACTGGATGGCTCCCCGAGCCCGTGGCATCGGCGTGTTGGAGACTGCTGCGTCTCCTCCAACACATGGCTTCGTTGGATGATGGCAGACAGTTAGCTGACCAGCATCTACACCCCCTACTGGGAAGGGATTACCGCGAACCCCAGCCGGGGTGGGAAGGGGCCCGTCGCACACCCGCAGAGACCTACTCGAGGCCGGGCGGGGCGCGGGGGGCTTGCGCGCCCTGGCGAGCCACTGGCGAGCCCCTGGTTTGCGCCCGCTGGCTCGCCGATGCACTGCGTTTCGCCACAGAGGCACCCCGTGGCTTCCGCTGAATTATAGCCATTTGAAGTTTTTGCAGGTCAGATATACGACAACAACATGGGTCTTCCTGAAGAGCTCTACATGGTAATGCTTGAGGTCGGGCACTGCGCTCGCCGTCACAAAATTCCTGGCTCTCTGGCGAGCGGCATGATAGACGTCGCGCGGGATCTACTCGAGGTCTGGCGCGAGGACGAACAGACCGCACTGCGTTTCGCCACAGAGGTGTTGGATGGTCCGGAGAATCTCCGGCAAACAACTGCACGGTTCCCCGAGCCCGTGGCATCGGCGTGTTGGAAACTGCTGGATCTCCTCGAATACATGGCTTCGTTGGATGATGGCAGAGAGTTAGCTGTCCAGCATCGACACCCCCTATGGATACTGGAAGGGCATTTCCGCGAACCCCCAGGCCGGCCGGGGTCCGGGTAGAAACATCGGCGTGTTGGAGACTGCTGGATCTCCTCGAATACATGGCTTCGTTGGATGATGGCAGGGAAGAAGCAGCAAACCAAGCCTCTGGCGGCCAATGAACTGGCCGATACCCTCAGCAGAATTTACTATGCACCTGGAGGGTTCCAGGGTATTACCGCGTTGCATTCGAGACTACCAAAAGGTGCCGCCTCAAAGGAGAGGGTCCGGAGGTGGCTGTCCAGTCAAAAAGTAGGAGGATACATGCAGACTCAGCCCCCCAAAGAGGTATTTGCCCATTTCACCGAAGATCGGCCCAACGCGATCCACCAAGCCGACCTTCTCTTCCTCCCACATGACCGAGTGGGCCGCAAGACATACAAGTATGCTCTGACGCTGGTAGACGCGGCCTCTCGCTACAAGGCTGCCATGCCCCTGACATCGAAGCTTGCCAACGAGGTTGCCGCGGCATTCGCGGCCATCTACAAAGACGGACCACTCACCTGGCCAAAGACATTGATGGTAGACGATGGACATGAATTCAAGGGGGCAGTGAGCACGCTCATGACGAAGCACAGGGTTAACGTTCGCCGCGCACAGCCAGGCCACCACAGATCACAGGCGTTCGTCGAGTCGTTCAATCGCCGGCTGGCGGAACGACTCTTTCGGGGGCAGGCACAGCAAGAGCTAGACACCGGTCGTGACAGCCGCGAGTGGGTAGTAGTGCTTCCCGCCGTAGTAGCCGATATGAACGACACCGTAACACGAATGACTGGTCGAGCTCCGGTAGAGGCCATAGGAATGGCTAGGGTCCCGTTAGTGGCCAAAAGGACCCCTCTACCTGAGACTCAGCTGCCGATAGGCACTCTTGTTTACATCGCCACGAACGAAGAGGACCCAAAGGGCGTAGGCCGCCGGCGTGCGACTGACCCATGGTGGACACACAAGCCCTACCCGATCTTGCGCCGAGTGTCTGAGCCCGGACAGCCTGTGCTCTACTACACCGCTTTCTCAAAGCACGGGTTCACCCGGTCGCAGCTGAGGACTGCGTAGACACAGTGTCTACCAGAACTGACAGCCGTCGTCTGGAAAGTCTGCAGCGACGTCGTCGGCGGGTTCAACGCGCTTGTGACGGCGATTGCACGATAGGCACGTCAGCCGGACATTCCACTTGTAATGACCCTGACTGTCGTCCAGCCGGTCGATGCTGAAGGTCTGCCCGTGGCATTTCGTGTAGCCCTGGAGCAAGAGCTCGTCGCCGCAGGCCGTGCACTTCCTGTCGGCCTTCTGGATCATACCCAAGACGTGGTCGACTGTGAGCTCGTGGTAAGTCCCTGTGTATTTTTGACGCCCTTTCTGCCGGTCCTCGACCATATACCGCTTCAACCGAGCCTCGATCAGAGCGCGGCTGGGGGTCGCTTGTTGGGCAGTTGGAGTGAGGGGGCCCTTGACGTCCCCCGGAGGTAGGACTCGCACGATCTGATCCAACACCCGCACGCGGCTCACGGCCGTGTATACCGCATTGGAGACCCAGCCGCTGAGGGAGTGGTCAACGATGAAGAGTTTCGATGGAGGTGCCATCGTCTTTCCTTGAACCCGGTGTACCGTCCCCCACCCCGCGTATTTCCACTCCAGCGGCAGCCCCTCTTCGACTATCCGTAGCGGCACTTGCACGATCGTGCCCTTGTAGGCGCCCACCTTCTCGTGACTCCCTGGTATAGCCACTGGCTGCCCCTGCTTCTTGTATCGGTGGGCGATGCTGTCGTCCGGATCGAAGCGTATCTTGGCCGGGAGCCTGGGGTAGTTGGCTTTGTGGTGCCGAAGTAGACTGGTTTGGACTTGCCCACCCAGTGCGTTCGTAGAGCATATCCACATGTCTTCGGGCGTAGTCCTCTGTAAGGCCTGCTCAAATTCTTCCGCTGGGGTATGGGCACGGAAGACTTCGAGCTGAGTGGAGTCCGATTGGCACCACATCCACTCTTTGACTGTGTGGAGCGCTGACGTTGGCCCTTCCGGACAGGTATGGTTGTCGGCGCAAACGGACCATGGCTCACCACAGACCTCACAGAGGGCCCTATAGTCTGTTTCGAACTGGCGCACGTTGGGCCCGGCCCACTCTTCTAACATCGCGTGTGGACCTTCCTTGTCACCCCATGGCGGTATCTGTCCGCGATCCCCACAGCAGATTACCTGGCACGTTCGGCGCGCTAGGTAATCAAGAATGGCCTTGAGAGTCTTCGTGGGAACCTTGCAGCATTCGTCAAAGACGAGTACCTCAGCTAAGCCGTCTAGGCGATGACCGAGTGCAGACGGGTCCCATTCCTCTATTGGCTTGGTGGGGTTGATACAGAGATAGTGTTGGATCGTCTGCGCTTGGTGGGGTGCCAGGCCAAGACGAGGGTTGTCTCGGTGCGACCCGGCTAGATCGTTCTCGAGAGTGAGCACGACCAGTCGGCGCCCGGCGAAGGTCTTCACCGCCCACTCTGTCTTACCGCTTCCACCTTGGCCCGCCAGGTACATCCGCCTCGCAGTCGCCGCCGCGAGGTCCAGGGGGAGCATCGGGGCCCCACTCGCCGCCAGTGCGTGCTGGCCCTTGCGTTCGATTTTCCAGGTCGCTGCTTCGGGCCGCCATTCGTAGCCCGGCTTTTTGTGCCGCCATTGCCCGTACTTGGGGCGGTCCTCCACAAGCATGCCTTTGACCTCCAGAGGGAGAGCCTTAGCGTAGATGGCGTCGGTGCAGACTCGGAGGACCTCTTCCTGGGGGAACCGCCGGAGCATCCTTCGGAGCGCCACATTGGTGTAGGCGAGTACGTATGCCCGGATATGAAACCATTGGGCCCGGGTCTTCCCTTCTCTGTACTTGATGTAGTGGATGCCGTCGGCCTCCTCGCAGTTCAAGAGACGGTCAGTGCCTCCGAGAATGTTGCAGAGGAACGCGGCCTCATTGGGGTCGCGCACGAGTATCGAAGATTCGTCACCGAGACGCGCGCACTTCCCCACGAACCGGACGGCCAGATCTCTGGCGGGGAACCGGATGCCGGGCTTCACCCCCACGCTATAGATGACCTCGCGGGCCGTTGCTGCTACCATGTCCCCCGAGTCGAGGAGGTCGCGGAGCTCTGGAGTCGTGATCCAGCCCTCGTTCTCTCGCAAATGCTCGCCCACGCGACCGACAGTATACGGGTGCGTGTTCGGAGCAAACTCCCAGGCGGAGAGCTGGATGGCGCCCGTTAGCCTGAGGACGTCGCTCAGGGGCACACCCTCACAATTCCCTCGACGCATGACGCTTGTCGGGAATCCATACTCGCGCACTAGATCAATCGCGTCCCCGACCCCACCCAGGAGGGAGTCTTCGCAAGCCAGGTAGGCGGCACGCATATCCAGATGGTGGTGCTCACCTGCCCCTGCTGTGGCGTCTTCGCTGTTCCATACCT
>JANSTQ010154729.1:0-11372 GCA_026167885.1 Bergia puertoricense
CTGAAAGCGCGTGCTGATTGGCTTACACAAAGCAGGTGATAAATTGCCGATCAACTGGAAAGTACGTTTAGGTTGAATGCCTCAAACTGTGACCAAGCAAGGAACGCTAATGTTTATATTTTAATAAGCGTTTGAAAATAGAGCGGAGGTTCGCTACAAAATACCGTGAGAGCACATGCAGTCCAATCCACCAAACCGAAAAAGCTGGCGGCTGAACATTTGACCACAATACTCAGCGAATAGGAGCACACGGAAGACCATTGTTTTGGGAAACTTGTTCATGCTCTAACAGCATTGTGTATTCTAGCTTTGAAGTTTTTTGCCCTTTCTTAGCGCTTTTATAAGCGTTTTATGGTTTTTCGTGTGCTAGGAGTTATGGGTAAAGGTACAGGTCGCCATCTTTTTCGGTACGGTCAATTTCACATTTAATTTTGGTATACAGGTGATAGCAACATATTTTGGTACATATATAAAGAACTGAGGACCTCTTTACACGAAGAAAGTTTCCCGCTTTAGGTTAGCCAGGATAACTAGGATAGGCGAGTTTCCCGGTCTATTGTCTTTTACGGTTTTGTTTACATGCAAGCCGGGGCACCCGGTGATGCAAATTACCTGGCTTTGTAGGCCAGATAATTCACCTGGCGGGGCCAACGTTTTGTTTGTTTTGTCCATGTAACCGCTTGACCGATCAAATTTTACTTTGATACTGGTTGCTGAGTATTTGAGCACTGAAAACGAACAACCTTCAAGTGAAGACGGCAGTAAATGAAAACTATACCAAGCTAGCATGTTAGAAACGGAGGAAGAAACGCATAATAAATTCTGCCTTGTGTTTATACTACAGAGACAGCGGATAGTGTTTGTCAAAATACGTTGGGTATGCAGTCATCGAAGGCCAAATCCAGCCAGACTCGATAACATATTTGCATGTAAAGGCGGGCTATTTTTTGTAACCCTCCGAGCCAAGTTATCTCGGTTGGCCGAGATAACTTTGTCCATGTAAACTGGTCCTCGGGTGTCGGGAGCAGCAGTTGTATGTACAAACATAACTCCAAATATATTGATCAAGAACATTTTTAACAACATTTGAGGCTAGGATCCCGAAGAACTTATATACGTTCAGCCTCAGCATAAAAATTTGACGTTCTTATAAAACTTTTCTAAATATGAACTTACATCGAAACACCAACCATCCGAAGGATGTGCCTCTGCAATGTAGATGATGGCAAAGTCTGCTACATCAGCAAAATTTTCGACAATCTTACTGAAGGTTTGCAGCTTTGTCATAAATGGGGGTCAGGTGTAGTTCCCAAAATTTAAAACCAAAGGTCGACTTCCTTTTGCTAAGTCAAGAAGCCTGCATCGCACTTTTCCATCCACAGAAACAAGCGGAGGGTTGGGAGCTGGTCCTCCTTTACGGGCTTTTCGATCTAGGAAGTCTCTTTGAAGAATCTTGCTGTATAAGAGAAGCATCTTCCAGCTGAAGAGAGTATTCCAGTACTGACCAACAGGCATTTCTATCCTTGTGACCCAGTTGAACCACACGACAACGAGCCTCTTCAGCCCTGGGATGTACCATATGATGGACAAGATTACTGATCCAACGCATACGAAGGCCATATTGGCATAGTAGTACAATGCGGGCTTGATGGAGCTCATTCTTGACACTGACAGCAATGCAATGCAAGGTTTACCATAGACTCTACATGGTGATGGACATAAAAAGAACGCATAAGATTTTATTTGGCGGAGCAAATGAGGGGACTGGGGTTGAAATAAATGTTTCCTTTCCTCTTCCATAATGGGGTCGAACCCTCAAGATGATTTGGCTTCTTCGATCAATTTTTTTTTTACTTGATTCGCTTTATTACCAAAAATAACTTTAAAATGCATCTTAAGAGCTGTCTCGATTTTAGAAGGTTCTTGCTTTCATTCCATAAACTAATGTCAAATATGCAAAACCAACCTAATGGCTTCAAAGTAACTGGCAGTTGTCAGTGTTGGCAATTTGGAAGCGGAGAGTAGAAGAGGAAAGCCAGTTCGGCTTGGATCATGTCAGGACCAAATAGAGTCAGCTCGGTGTCAATACAAAAAATACCAATTAAGAAACAATTTTTAATCAGTGACAAATTCATCTTTTTCATCTTTACCATCGAAGTTGGCAACTTGTTATAGTGTCAGTTCCCGAATTTTATCAAGATGGCCATACTTGGATAATATTGGTTCCAGTTTACGCCAGTGCATATCTAATTATTCAGCTTTGCCAGAATAAAAAGCATAAAAAACAAACAAACTAAAAAATAAACAAAGCGTCGATTAATACAGAACAACACAGCACACTGTCAGTAGAACCACAACAGATTTCACCAACTACCGTGGCTCATTGGAAATGCGTGGATTGTAGCCGTCAAATACAGTGGTTACGGCAAAGTGATAACAAGTCAGAAGATGTTATGAGTTTGTTAATAGAAAGCAAATTAGCAAATTCTTTTGCACTCCAATACTATGATATGTTATATATGGCTGCCCGAAGAGGTGTTGCATTTAGATCAGCTTAGATCAGCTTACGACTTAGGTCAATTTGGAACCTTCTCTCCTCGATATTTCCATGTATATTGCCGCCTATATATCACTTCTAAAAAGCACATGGTAAGAATAGCCTTGATGCTATTTTTTGTAGGTGATATGCGTACTAATTGTGTTCTACTTATCTATGTATGAATTTATTTTATCTCATCCAATTCTTGCAAAATAGCTTATTAGCCTCCTAGCTAAAATTAGCCTCATGGTGGCAATGAGTCAGAAGATGTTATGCATTTGTTAATACAAAGCAAATTAGCAAATTGTTTTGCACTCCAATACTATGATATGTTAAATATGGCTGTTTGAACAGGTATTACGTTAAGATCAACTTACGTCAATTTGGAACCTTCTCTCCTCGACACTTTCATATAAATCGCCGCCTATATATCACTTCTAAAAAGCACTTGATGAGAATAGGCTTGATGATATTTTTTGTTGGTGATACATGTACTATGTGTTTTACTTTATCTCATTCAATTCTTGGAAAATAACCATCTAGCTAGATTAACCTCATGGTGGCAATAAGTCAGAAGATGTTATGGATTGTTAATAAAAATCACATTAGCAAATTGTTTTGCACTCCAATACTATAATGTTATGTTAAGTATGGCTGCCTGAACAGGGTCAATTTGGAACCTTCTCTCCTCGCGGCACTTTCATACATATTGCCGCCTATATATCACTTCTAAAAAGCAACTGATGAGAATAAGGTTGATGCTATTTTTTGTCGGTGATATGTTTACTATGTGTTCTATCTATATACACGCTTTTCTTTGTAATAACCAGTAAATACTGGCCAAGCCTCACTGTTTTTAGTTTTTTTTGACAATTGTTCTTAAAGTGTTCTTGTACCTGCACATAAATTAACATAAAATCTTCTGAAATTGGAGACTCTTAATTTTTAAATAAACGTCGCTGGATTGCTGTCTCTGATGAGAGTTTTCGGCCAGAAATAACGAGCAAACACTCCGCTAGATACTCCGTTAGATCTTCTCCTGTGAAAACAGTGCATTTTATCGTATTTGTACCCTATCTGCGTTGGTTTCTGGGGTGAACTGTGTGATTTGTTGTTCCATGAACATGAAAAAGAATCATGATTTTGCCGTGTATATTCTACGACTAGAACCAGAATTTTGTCTGCAAGAGATTTAGTCGAGAACTTTTTGACTTTCTCAGATTTCCTGAACCTATCAGAATTGGTTCTCATTTGCCTACGTGTTTGGTAAATAATCTAGAATTACATTCAAAGTAGTGGTGAAACAAATCTATGTTTCTCACTTTTTAAAGAATAAGTTAGCACTTGAACAACGTGGCCCCTAGCCTTGACTGCACTTCTAACAATTTAAAGGGGTCGGTAATCTAAACTAGCATGTGAAGTCGTGGTGATATTAATGCTTATTTTTTGTGTCCATAAACACTGGAGTTGGCTTTAATGTGATAACAATCTTTAAGCTTTTAAAGTTACATCAACAGCCACGCGAACCATTACAACTACAAAAATAATTAGAAAAACAAAATAATAATATATATCAATGGCGATACTGTATACATACGTACGTTGCAAATGAATTTGATAACAGCTGCGTTACTGCGGACCTGGTAGGTCTGCTAGCTCGTGCTCTACGGTGATTAAGTTAAAGTGCTTCTTTTGGTTGAATCTACACAATAAGTATCTGATCCAACTCATCCCGGAGCTTAGAATAAAACAAGCAATGTTGGACCTTGCAACGATAATCGGGCCCTTGAGTTAGAAAAGGAAATAATTAAGAAATGACGTTTTTAAAAAGCAAGCGGCTATTTTTACCCTGTTCTGTTCCTTTTTAATGTCGATGTTCATTGAATCTGGTGTAGATGGCAGTTTACCTGTTATTTGAATTCAATCCCTATTTCGTTTACATGAGAAATGCTTTGTTTCTAATTGAAATTAGAAAAGCCCTGCTTCTTGCTGGAAAGACATGCATTCTTACTTCCCTTTTATGTCGCGTTTAATTGCTCGAGGTAAGTTGCCGCCCATTCTCTGCCAAATCACGAAAGCTCTATGTATAAATACTTCATGTTATAAAAGGTGCCAGCCGTACTGGCTGCTGCGGTTACCCTTTTGCTATATCAAAGTTTATGGCAATTTTGTGATAAGTGTTCTATGAGATTAACCGACATTTAAAGTATTTAAAGAACTCTTACATTTATGGCGTAGAGGATGGGGGTTATATAACAGTCACGTGGCTTGTGCAAGCAAGATGACCTGACTGACTATGAACAAGGCCCTGCAAAGCCACCGAAAGCTAAGCATTTCCTGTTAACTGACGTAGTGATTAAAAATCTAAAAACCAATATAGATATGTTATATAAGTGTATGAGTATACATGTTTTAGGCCTCATACTATTTATCCGAGTATCCTTCGGTACAAACACTGGTTTTAAGAGTGGCCAATATGTATTACGATTACTCCATACAAATCTGTTGCTTTCTAATGTTGTTACCATTTATCACTTCTGATAAATCAAACCGGCAAAGGAATCCTTTTCACAAACGAAATTGTCAAGCATCAATACATGAATCGCTTTGGTTAATAATGTATCCTTTAGACCAAAAAGCCGTAATCTTTTTCAAAAATCTACGTCAAGTGTAAAATTTAGGTTAAGTCAATTAGGTAGTTGAGTACGCAATCACACACTGATAGAATCCCTTTGAGGTGATATTATGACTAATGTTAACAGAAAAAGGTGTGGAGTGTGTGGTCACGAAACTATTGATCTTTTCGGGAGATAATGAAGTACCATGTGACGTCTAAGAGGAATATCACTTACCTTTTACGTCAAACGTGTAATACAACTGATTAAACAAGTTCACATGACGCCAAGACCGCAAGATGTACCTTTCTCCGGATCCGCTCGGTTAAGTCTGAGTACGAGTTACAGTCCTCGTAGATTATTCGTTGTAACGGATAAACTTGTTTTAATAACCAGTTTACGGAACTACTGTAACAGCCCGCGGCAATAATAAATCAGTAATGCTTTACAATGGAATGATCAAGGTTTCATTCAAATTGTTCTACAACAACCGCAAAGTCACACTAAAACACAGAAGCCACGTGAATGAAAGATGTCCAAACAAATCTTCGAAATCAAAGTAAACAAAGTGAATTTCGTAACCAAATGGTTAATTTCATATCAAATGTGCCAAGGCATGCAAGGGCGGAGACATAAAATATAAAATGCAATCCCTGCCTTCATTAGCCTATGAACAAAAGACCTGCATCAGTGTTTAAATGCCGTCACGAGAAAAGCTTCACAAACAACCAACTGAAGAACACTTCGACATGAAACACAGCGCATTTGACATATTATAAACTTTTTAGCATATTTTGCGAATGTAATCGATCTTAAGGGGTTATCCGCGTAAGATCGACCACTCGTTTCGGGCCAAAAATTTAGATTTCCTTCAAAAGTTTTGTAATAAAACAAGGTTTATATCAGTACAATAAAAGAAAACGTATTTCCGCCTCATTAAACTCAAGATTTTGCGAAAAATGTTCGCGGCACTCAAAAACCTTGTAAACGCTTTTTGACGGAATGAAATTAGCCCATTTTCGACAGCTCACTGACAAGCGCGTATTTACTCATCGAGACTCAGCTTTTTACCAGGAATAGATACATCATATTACTTCACAATCATAATGTTAAAATGAATTTAAATTGACAATCATAGTTAAAGTCTTACAATTTACAAAACATATTTGGAATAACAGCAATTCAAAGAAGTCTGGTTGACGCCATTTGCCCGAGGCAGGCCAAGTGGCTCAGCAAATATCAGTGTTTCTGAAAATTCTGACTTAGTTTGAAAATTATGCCGTTGGACAGTAATAAGATAGATATGTAAAAGGATCAAATATTATTTGTTGGCACTAATGCATGGGAGACACGCAAACTACGGCAACGCGTTTGAAAACTAGCTGGTTTGTAAACAAAGCAGTCGATGTACATCATAATCAGACTTCGTGCTTTCAATAACAATTTAAGTCAATAAATTAGGTAGCTGAGATTGTCTTTTATGAATCGTCAAGGGTTAAGGTTCAAAGCCAGCACAAAATGAGACAACTTTCACTTATTGGACGTCGGTCGAACATTCGATCTTCAACAATCCGATGCTATCAATTTTCCCCGCCATAAAGCCTACCACTGCACTTACAATCACGAAAACTAATGTAAGATTCGTTATGACTGCCGTTCTGGGTAAATACAAATTCTGTACACTTCTGTATCCGGAAAAACGGTCAAGAACATCGAGCAATATGACCAGTAAAGCAGGCGCCATGTTCTTTTTCAGTCGCAATACAGCTCACCACATAAACATTTAAGTCAAATCGTTCGGATTGATCAACAAGAAATTTCACTTTTCTCGAAGTTTTTCTCTCAGCAAATCTGTTTAATTGGTAAATTTACAATAAATAATGATATTTTAACGGTTTAAAAATTTCAAAGTATTACTTTTTGTTAATTACGGTTAACAGATCACTACAGGTATAAAAATTCTCACAGCGGAGCAACTTTTAATAGTACGCATCTCGCATCAAACAAATGCCCAAACATTTGCATTTACAGTTTTGCATGCTACTGTAACAACTGTATCTCAAAGTTTAAAAGTTTAATGGTGGCACTTTTCCCAGATGGCACAGCGGGAGTGTTTCAGGCTAGCATAACTAAAACGAAAAAATAATAATCATGACAAAAATAAATGATAATAATGACTTTAATTGTAGCATTCCGTTTCAGATATGGTTGTTCATCAAACACGTACAGTGTTGTGTGTATTGTTATTTGTTAGTGTTTCACTTTGTATGCGCCCCGTACTTGTAAATGTATCAAGTTTGTTAAAAAATTTGTAAAAAGGAGAAGGAAAAATCAATAAATTACAAAAACAAAACAAAACAAAAAAAACACGTACAGTGTATCTCAATAATTTGCAGTGTAAAATATACATAATTATTATAATTATGATTAACTGTCAAGGTTTAAACGATACACAGTTCAGATAAAAATGGTGTTATCAAGTTATACAAATATTTCCACACCCCTCACCCAGACACTGTGTAAAAAAGAGATAACTCAGTAATCAGTAAAGCTATAGCAATCCCGGCAATCAAGCACTAGCTCCCTACCATCGCACCATTCGTCCTTGCTCTTTTAAAAGCAATTCAGAAATAGTTACATTCAGTCAACCAAAATTAAACAAATCACAAAAGGAAAGAAGTAATCTTTGGCGAAGTCTATTCATTATTGTAGTTTTTTTTATTGAAATTATAGAAATAGGCGAAAACGAACAAATGGACTAAGTCGTAAGACAGATCATTATGGTTAAATTCAAAAATTAAGTCAAAAATTTTCATAGGAAATTTGGAAAATTGGTAAGAAACTGCAACCGATGCGCCATTTAATGCAAATATATGATTGGGATTTTTGCCTAGGTGACAAAGCAGTTGCAAATAAATAACATTGCTGGTCGGCTAATAAGTATCACATAAACAGAGGATATTACACGGGCATGCGGAGATACGAAGGATGTTTGAAGGATGTTGAAGAATGTTTTCAACACGAGAAGATACAATTCGTGTCTCCAAATGGCCATGTAAATATTCTTTTTATTACATTAGTATAGATAAAATACCAGGTACGAAGCAGTTAGTTAACGACAAAAGTTATATTAAAATCCTTTTAAATGTTCCAAATACAATTTATCGATCATAAAGTTGAACTGGAATGATTTGTCTGAGTTCTTGCTTTGACTGATAGCAAGAAATCTTAAAGTTTCAGTTTCTTAAGACACCTGAGGTTTTTTAGAATCTCAGTAAAGGAGGGAAAAAACCCAGAAAAATCATAGTTACACGAGTAGTCTTAATATTTTTGTCCAGCTCCACCATGACAATTGAGGACAGAAAGAAACGACAGGAACGAGCAGTCGCAGGGAGATTAAAAAGGGCGCCAAATCTACGAGCGCTGATTGGATGACAAGTACGTAACCATGGTAATTCGATATCTTCACACGTGAAGAGAGAACAATGATATCTTTACTGCGCGCGTATGATTGTTTTAGAAACAGAGAAATCCTGGTATTTTATCTATATTTATATGATAAAATCCGTTTATTACAAACAAATTCTGACTTGAGACCTTTCATCAAAATACCAGATAAATTATTTAAACATCAACTTTATCAAGTATCAAACGAGCACACTGCTGAAATCTGATTCGGCAAATTTGTTAAAATAAATCTCCCGGATACCTATCAATCGATACGAGTTTTGACTGCTGCTTGACAATTTGTGAAATCTCAGTGCCCACGTTACACCTGTCCAGCATGGAGCGTCCGACCTCCACGAAAGCGAGGTGGATTGACCATATACATACATCATACGTACCAAACAAATCTCAAAATTTCTTGGAATTTTAGTGAGACCATTAGGGAGAAATGTGCCCTTTGTAATGTAAAGTAGTTTTTATGTTGTTTCTTTTTTATCCCTAAAGTAAGGACAGGCTACTGACTTTGTAATATTGTATTTCGTGTTATTTGGTTTCATAAGAACAGAAGCATGAAAATAGGACAAACTAATCATTGCAGTTTCTGTATTAAGAGTGAATAATATAAATCTTTAAGCACAGATGTTCAATTGGATGTTCACCACCTGTGCCAAAATTAGACGAACTGCGCCCTTTCCCCAGCTACAGCATTACGAAGTTAGAGCCAATGTTCGTGCGAGCTGAAATATATAAACTATAAACAACAGATAAGATTGTTATTTGATCACGGTTGCTTTTGTCTTTCTTTGAAGTTCACCCAGGTAGAAAGGCTATTCTTTCCGTTTCATTTACCTTGTAATCACGAGGTATCTTTGACCCTAGTATTTTTAAACAGGTATTTGACGAAAACAAAAACGTCCAGGCTATTTTGAAAAAATAACCCCAAATTATCTTTACACAAGATATTGTTTAAAGGTTAAACTTATTTCTTGGCTTCCGATAAACTTCCGTCGTGATGTGTTTATATATATATATATATATATGTAGAACCAGCAAATTAAATACACAACATCTTGCTGTGCAAATTACGTGTTTAATAACTATATCACGCGATCACTGCTTGGGACGATCGACTGAAACTAATAATTGTTCTTCCTTTAAAACAGCAATACAAAGTACGAACATAATAAGAATTACATTTCTGTAGACAACAGAAGCCCTACAAAACTCAAAGCTTTTCATTACGTGATCGTTCATGCAAACTAAACATGAGGCAATTTTGTGTGTACATTTCGTCCAGTTGTTGTCAAATCTATTTTGGTGTGTGTGTGGGTGTATCGCGCACGCTATAGTTTACACCTGCGTGTGTTGCCTTTTACCGCAACATTGATATTTCCAATTTGTTGTAATTGCTAGGGAACCTTTCGCAGCTTCAAGTATTTTGACAAATGAGAATTCCTTGGGTTTTGATGAGAAACGTATTTTGGACTCAAAATAGAGAAGCGGCAAACACACTAGTCATAACGTAGTCAGCATAATAGATCGTATGACACGGTCATGCAAAATTTTGGCTGGAAATGTGCTTTCGTGCTTGGAGGTAGATACTTGACAAAAAAACAAAAACAAAACAAACAAACAAAAATTGTGTTCCATAAATAATTTAGAATGATACAGGAATTTCTGTAACGTCTTCTACCGATATGTTCAAACTTAGGCTTTTCAAGGATATATTACCACAAACCGTGTCAAAGTATATTAACAGTAAAACAAACCAACGAATAGGAATTTATATATCAAAACATTTTTTTAAACATATGTGTTTCCAACGTTTCTCAAAACTAGTAATGAAAAGATTGTCTTCAAGAGATTAAGGAATACTGTTCAAGAGACGAGGGGTGAATTAAAGAAGCAGAAAAAAAACCTGTTGGTCGAAATAAAATTTAGTTTTAGTTCTGGAATCGACAGCGTATTTTTCATGGAGGAACGAAGATTTATAGGAAGTAATGATGATTCCACTCAGAAAGCTAGGAGCAAATCGATTAGAATGTTAACATCCTTGAATGTTGAAAATTAAAATTTAAAATTGATACTGACAGCCACATGTAGTAAGTGCAAGGATATCAAAGCAGGTGTGAAGTGTTACCAGTTTGTTGGACAAACAAAACCTTTATAGCGCAAATATAATCCCCCACATATCACAGACATCAGGACACGAGCTCATCTAATTTTAATTTTCAAATTGGCACAAATTGCATGAAATTGTACTTGCATGCATACAGGGCCAGTTATTTTGAGACAAGTATGGTTTTAAATAGAACGTAGACATTTTCAGCCTTTTTGTCGAAATTTTTTAAGCTATTAAAGTTTTACCTTTAAACTCGAAGTGTATTTTGATGCGTAGTAGCTATAAACTAGCTTTAGCTAAGTGTGCCACCCACTATAAATATAGCATGAATGTATGTATATATGTATGTATGTATGTATGTACGTATGAATGTATGAATGTATGTATGTCTGTATATATGAATGTATGAATGTATGTATGTATGTATGTATGTATGTATGTATGTGTGGATGGATGGATGGATGGATGAATGGATGTATGGATGGATGGATGGATGGTTGGATGGATGGGTGGGTGGATGGTTGGATAGATGTGTGGATGGATGTGTGGGTGAATGGATGGATGGATGGACAGATGGATGTACCTTTGTATGTATGTAGATACGTCAGTGTATGTATGTATTTAAGTATGTATGTTTGTATGTAGATGT
>JANSTQ010154751.1:0-11371 GCA_026167885.1 Bergia puertoricense
TTTAATGTTTTATCAACACTCTCATGTTAATAACCTTTTATAATACTTAAATTTTTTGATCAATTTGTAAATAATTTTGTAATTCAATTGTAATGGTTGTAAAGGAATTATATTAAAGACATCTATCTATCTATCTATCTATTTAAAATTAGCAAACTGTAATTTGTATAGATAGGAATTAAGAAGTTCAGAAGATTCTAAAATGTTAACATAATGAATTTTATTTTATTCAAAGTGGCAACAATATTTATTTCCATTCTTAGCTTTTCTCTGTTGAGAGTTACCCTTCCCTATTTATTATAAGTTATTTCTGTCTAATATAATTATAAATGGCCCTGAGAACCATCCTTTAACCTTTCTGTCTCTTTTGGCAGGAAATGGAAAGATTGCACAATCATAGCATGAAACAGCCCCTTTAAAACACTAATTTTGAAGTTAGCTTATAGTAGAGGGTGGATCCATATCCACATTAACAGACCTACCAACTCTCAGGCTTTTGAGTCACACGATTTTTTATGTTTTCTCATGATCTCACAACAAGGTCCTGAAATCTCATGATTCTTAGAAAAAATCTCCAGAAGATATATTGTGACAAAATGCACCAGTCCTCAATTAAAAAAAAAAAACGAGAGCCGATCAAGCTTAAATCTGGATGGAACTCTGTTAAGCATCTTAGTCGTGAAACTGGCCTACCTAGAAGTAACTACACCTTGCTACAGATGGCATTCAGCTGAAGAGCTACTGGAATCTTCAAAAAAGGCAACATCCTCTTATAACAAGGAGCACCAGCAGTAAATGGAACTTTAAGATGAGAAAGAACAGGATTTGGACTTTTTCACTTTTTTAATGGCCTTTAATCAACACCAATTACCAAAACAAAATTTTTTTAAAATCTCACAATTTTCTCCTAAATGTCACATTTTTTTGGGGTGAATCTCATGATTTTTGACCCTCAGGGGTTGGCAGGTAATCATGGAAAAAAAGTTAATTAAAAAAATAAGAAAAACTCCTTTTTTCAACCAGTTTTTATTTTTTAACTTTGTAGAACTGGGTTCCACATCATAGAGGGTACATGTAATCCACAGTCAGCAAAAATCAAAGAGTTTGCATGGCAAAAAATTAAACAACTGCGAAAAGACTGGGAACGAGTCACTTGAAAGAAATGGCACCAAGAAGGAACAGTTCTTTAGTGGCCAGTTTTTGTGAATTTTCATCAGAACATTTTACAGAACCACCCTCACACCATTGTTCACTAATGTACTGAATTTATTTCATTTTCAAATAGCTGTTCTTCTCGAATATCAACTACAAAGTGAGTGTAACACTCTTATCATGTTGATCAGGGGGTACTGACTGTAAGCCAGTTAAGCACGGGCTTAAAAGACTTTGGGGGAATTTTTTTTTGAACGGCCAAATTGAAAAAAAAAGTCAAATTATTTTTGTGTTTTCATAATCCAAAAATGTTTGCTGGGAGTGTCATTTTATGGCCTTACTGCAATTTCGTGCCAAAACAGACCTTTTCTTGAAAGTCACTTAAAAAATGCCCCTGGCCTATCCAAGTACATGTCACCATGGATACAGAATGAGCGAAGAGTTTCTTGGTTTTGTTCCGGCAGAAAGTACTACTGGACAGGCTTTAGCTGATAAGTTCCTGAGCACACTAGAAGAATACAGGATCATAGTCAACCATATGCAGGCTCAGGGCTACGATGGAGCAGCCAATAATTTATGTCAGGAGTACATTGAGGAGTTCAAGCGATAATCAAGCAATGTATACCAAAAGCAGAGTATGTTCACTGTAAGGTGCACTCTCTGAACTTGGCCACCAGCCACGCATGCAAGGAGCCCCTCATTAGAAATATGTTGAACACATTGCAGCAGATTGCATTCTTGTTTGACTATTTGGCGAAACGCCTGATGGCATTCAAGGAATGCTTAGGTGATGACGCCGTCAGAGAAGAAATACAAAGAAGAATGAAGTTATGCACGTTGCGCGAGACTTGTTGGGTGAGCAGGGCAGATTCTCTGTTCACCTTTAATACAGCATTCAGCGTTATCATTGTCTCGCCTCTGTACCAATAGGGTCAAGTTCTTTTAAAGCACTCTGCACTTCAGTACGAGAGGCACACAAATCATATTTTAAAGGGGTCCTTGGCTGTTTCAATAATTTGCGCCAAAAATGCTCTTTGAACATTGCTTAGGTCTGTTGCATAACAGAAAAACAATGCTTTCATTTTTCACTTTTGAATTTCCCAGCACTGCCATCTTGAAAGGTGATGTGTTATGGTTGCAGTACCAGGCTCCACCCTTGTTAAATCAATGTTACAGATCAAGAGGGACCTGGCACTGCAACTGTAACACATTTATTTTTGTAGTGGTATTAAAATTTTTTTTTGCATTGACCCTTGTGGGCCACTGTACAAAGCTATGGGGCTAATTTGGAAACTTTAAAAACACAAGTGAATTAATCCTTCATCTTATGAAGAATCAATGTGATAAGGTGTTTTTAACAAGGATGGCAGAATTACTTTGAACAAAACAGACCTTATGGACATGCTTGCAATAATCTATTGTGAGTCGATGTGTACTCAGTTTGCTTTGCTGATAACTCTCATTTGTTTTTAAACTTTCCTGCCATCAATTGGTGGCAAACAGCTTTACAGGTCAATTACTGTTGATGTTGGAAATTTTGCCGAGTTCCTCTTTCCTTTCACATGTGGTTTTGAAGCAAGAGTTTCTTGAGCAAAGCCACAGGAAAAATACAATGTCTGTCCTCTCTGAAACTACTAACAGAGCCCCAGCTTTCGTTTTAACTCCTAACAAAATGGATAAAGCTGTTAATCGAGTTCTTTGCCTAAACATCTTCATTTTTCAAGCAAAGTATTTGCCATCAGGCACCTGCACACATACATGTAGATTGACACGAACAAAACATTGATTCTCCAGTTCTCAGTGCATGCAGTGGCGCATGTTGTGTTATTGCTGCCAGTCGGAAAATTTGCAACAACATGCAGCAAGTTTTGGTGGGATTTACCGGTTTTCGGTTTTATAGAAAATGTTGCTTTCATTACCTGTCAGTGTTTTCTAAAAATACATTGTCCAACCCTTTTTTGTTCAATGCAGGTAAACATTTTGACAGACTTCTTTGCAGATTGGCAGTTTGAATCTAAAAACTGAATATTCTGGCTGTTTTGATTGGCTGAAAGGATTATTTTTAAACCACTGAACCACTTACCTTTGATTGGACACCCAACTGCACTGATAACTTGACCTTCTCCTCCACCAGTTTAGAATTTCTTTCCTCCAGCTCTGTTATAATAAGTCGACTATCAATGCACTCTGGGCTTCTCTCTAGAGTCTTTTCCTTTGACAAATTGTCTCTGGTAATATTCACTGTTGAGTTTGCTTCAGGTCCAACTTTTGGTATTAAATTCTCACTACTCATTAATAATGAGTTGCTGACAGATTTCTCACTCACAGACAATGGTCTGTGTGAAGTTACAGTTTCTAAATTATCACCAGAATTCCTAACGTCATTCTTTTTGTATACTATTTGTTCACTCTGTTTAATGGAGGACCTATTTTTAGCTGCAGAATTAACACTGGGTATCTGAAAAATTTTGCTGACATTTTGGCCTTTTTCTGTTGCTGTCTGGCCACTTGGTTTTAATCCTTTTGTGATACTTGTACTTGTAAAATCATTGGGAAGATGTGAAAGAGGTTTACTGCGGCGGTTTTCCCGTGGAGCAGATAAATTTTGTAAGTGTGTAAGATCTTGTCCTTGCAAAGGTGTAACAACACTTTTGACCTTGACTACTTGACCCTGTGGAGCCTGTTGAGGGAGGACTTCCCCTTCAGTGTTATACTCCATGCCATCCCCACTGGACCTTGGCAGCTTGCTGTAATCTGAACAATAAATTTAACTGGTCAAGATTGACATACTTATACAGGACTCTGTACTCTAGATACTGTACATGTACTGTACATGTGAGGAAGGAGTATAGCACTGTACTCTCCCGTAAATCCTCACAATGTTTGCCAATAGCACAAGCTGTTGCAAGCCTGTCAATGAGAAAAACTGCAGGCATGCAGTGTTTTATATATGTACATGTCGGTTGACCCAGGTGTGCAGCAATTATAGTTTCACATGTTGCAGTAAAAAGTCGTTTTTTATGATTAACAGGGGGAAAACAAAAGTTAAACATATTTTTATGTGTTTCAGACAAGAATGTTTTATTTTAAAGCTTAGTTTTGTGAAAAGCAATTCATTTTAATAAACTTAATCATACCCAGTTGAAAATATACAATAATCTTTGAAGGAAACAAGTCGTTTGCTTACAAAGGACATAGTGACATATTGTTTTTTTCAAGCAATGTAGAATTAATTTGCAACAATGTCATGATCATATGAGATACTTAAGATACATTCATCTGCAATAATCTGGCAGCAAAGGATATTAACAAACATGCAGGTTTCTTTCATAGATTCAGTCACTAATTATTGGTTGTTTCATTGAAGACGATCATTCTGCTGCAAAAAGCGTTCCATTCTACTTGAAAGAAACACTTGTTCCAGAAGCAAATGCCAAGTGCACTGGGTGTGAAGATGAAAAATACCCATTCTAACAGCAGAAAAATAGCAGAAAAGAACCTTGATAAAACCTAAACAAGCCAGTTGAGCTGTCCAAGAATTATGTCTGCAGTTTCAGTAGCAGTAGCCAGCCTCAAAATGGTGCACAATCATGACTCTTTGCAACAAAGGATAAAACTTACAAAATAATTTTCCAACAACTTTTAGAATTCAGAAAATCACTCTCTTTTTGGTACAAATGAACAGAAATCCCATGGATAATCATCCAGAAAATTTGGTAGAAAATGTACAGGAAAAACCTATTTCAATTTTTAGGTGTGCGATCTATGGCATGCTTGGTGCTCTTTAGGCATGTACAGAGGTGTGCACATGTATTTGCATGCCTCTCATTGACAGGCCTGCTGTTGTTTTCTGTGCTCTTCAATATTGTGGTGTTCTCAGTCTTGATGATGCTAGCCATATTGCTCAAACATGCAACTTTAACAGATCACCATCTTACATGTATTTCTACCAGGAACAGTATGAACTGTAGAGCTGCAACACTAAAATCCTGATTAGCACAGAAAACAAAGTTGACACTAACTGTAGAAATCAAAATAAGTGTCCACTTAGCAACCAGTGCCTATCAAACAGCATAATCTGTAAAGCAACAATTACAGCCAGGGACAAGGGCCCTAAGTTTTAAATTAGTTCAGCATGACTGAACACCCTGGGAATACTCTCCATATTTCCCTCTCATATTTGGTGGGTATGTACATGTACAGTACTTACCAATGGCTCCACCAAACCCTTACCCTGTCCCAGACCATAATTTGGTCAAATTTTCATGTACCCTTTTCTAGACTAGTCACCAAAAATCTCTGCCCTCACTAGATGGCTCAATTCAGGGACCTGGCAAGTCAAGGTTACCACAGTCATCAGTTTCTTCCATTACACGAAAGCATGTGTCATGATTGTTCATTTTGAAAAATTTTGCAGCTTAAATTCCAGCTTCATTAAAAGGAAACACATAATTATATAACTCGTGAATGGCTTATCAGATCAACAGCAAACTTTTTAACTAACAATGACTTTTCAAAAAATAAAGTATGTCAAGTTTTTTATCAGCATGAGAAACTGCCAGTTGAATCCTTAAATTCTGAGACCATTATCTAGAGTCATGGGAGATAAGTCAAAAAGTGCAATTTAACATGACTTTCATTCCAAATTTCATGCAAAATTAAGTGCAACCATTTTCATTTTGAGTTGGCACTCTGAAAAAGCCTTATTTCTATTAAAGTTTGTGCCATATTTTGATGCCATGCATGGTGTCAGCATGATGGACCAAAATAGGTGATGCAGATGTGTGTTCCAACAGACATGATCTATTACTTCACAAAATTTCACACACCAAGGATATTCTTTTCAGTGTCTTAATACGTGAAGCAACAGGAATTTTCTTAGTACTAGTATGAGTTTACAGGTCCTTTAAGAAGACAAATTGTAAATGTAAATGACCACATATGTTTTATAATTATTATAATGCTATGTACCAGACTTAAGTGCTAGCTTAATTATTTTGCAAATGCTGGTGACTCAACAAAGTCATAATCGATTCTTTTATGCACAAATTAGTTTTGACAACACAATGACAATGAAAAATAATGCAAATTACATGTACTTTTCCACACCCAAGCAGAACTGTCACTATGGAACCACATACCAAGCACATCTTGACTCTGATTGTCTTGCTGCAGGCCAGTGTTACTTAAGGTCCTGTTATGAAATATCAGAATCAATGATTTCTTAAGTTTTATACTTATTCTTACATAGTAGGCTACTATCAGAAAAATATTTTAAAAGTTTAATTGAGATTAGACAGTGGCTTCCAACAACCTTCAGCCTGGCTGAAAATAAGGCCAGAAATCATTATTCAAGGTACAGCAGTTGGACTGGCTTATATTGGTTACTTTTTGAGTAAAAATGATAAATAATTATATTTTCTAAAACACAGCAAAAAAGTATAGAAGCACAAAAAGATAAATATAAAGATTGTGAAAAGTTAAAAAAGGATTTAATTTAATAAAATGCTGAGATGAGAATTGTCAATATTGTATAGTTTTATTGAGCCTGCAGTCAAACTGAATTTGGAAAGAAATGGTAAGGAAATTAAATGCTTTTTCAAAAATTTTCACAAACCTTAAATGTAACTATTCTTTTGTGCTTCAGTCTGTGCTCTTTTGAAATGTTTTCAAAAACATTGATCATTTTTATTTTAAATTAAAAATATAACTTACTTCCACGGACAGGGATGTTAAGCCGTTGGTCTAGTCTCCTAAAATGCTATCTCAGGGGACTTAAAAGAACCCACACATTTCTTGAAAAGAGCAGGGTAATCCCGGTGTTGTGGTGAGGGCCACATGGGAGAGTATGTCCTATGTGGTTCAAATGATAACTTAAATTATTTTTTTAAGAAGTACATGCCCTGAAACTTACAACTTTAAGTGGGTTTCTGTGGGATCATTCCACTTGATTGGCTGTGGCTGAGAGCATGAAACAAGTGTCGCGTCAATAAGGCATTGTTGTTTTGATCCGAAATTTTGCTCAGTTTTCGCTGTTTCATATTTGTTTTTATGCATGTGCACAACTTCATGCTTTATATTAACTTCTAGTTGTGAAGTACCAGTACTTTAGTATTTCTGAATTTTCATTCACCTCAAGTATGGCAGCAGTCTAAACTACTGAAGGGAAATTACATTTTAAAAAACAAGGAGCCGACAGGCAACATCTTTTTGAGCTTGCATTTAACAAATAATTCACGGTTTATTACGATTTGAGTGACAAACGATCAGAAATTCCCTCCAAAGACTAAGTGCCAGAAAAAAAAATTTACATTAATTTTTTGGCATGGCGCTACAAATGGGAGAAAACACACAATTATTTGGTTGGGTGGCACTTAAATTAGAGTAAAGATGGTATATTTTACCACTACTGTTACACGACTTACAGTATTGTAAATGGACGATCATGAGCGAACGGAAGAGACATTTTTTTAATGAATTTGAACTCAATTTGTAAATAAAATACTTTAAAAATGAGGGGTCAACCTATAATCAGGATACAGTAAAAAGTCTAAGATTTCAAGGCCTAAAATAGGGGTCGACTTATACTCCGAGTCGACTTACATGTACATGTATAGTCTGTGAAATCAGTAACTATTTACATACATTTAAAAATTATTATCTTATATAATTACATAAAATGTCTATTGTGACTAGGTAAAAAAATATTGTAAGAATGTATAATGATAAAATAAACCTATTTTTCGAGCCATTTGTTTAAACTTGACAGAGTGTTGAGAAAGTGGACCAAATACTTAACACCCATATCCACAGACTGTGTATAAAAAGATGGAAAGAACCAAACCTCCTGTTCAATTGACAGAGTTCTCAGATACTAAGCTTACTTCACAATTATTATTACATGCTCTGAATCCCATGAACAACTTTAACTTACATTGAAGCTTGATATGAGAAGTCATAATTCAACAATAATTTTCATTGTGAAAACACATTCTTATGATGCTGTTGGTCAGCACTGATCACGTGATGAACACTGGCAGGGCCAATATTTTTGATTCAGCAGGGTTTTAATATCTGCAACCACTGACAAGCAATTAAAATTGTTTTATTTTTGGTTGTTTATGCTGTATGATGGCCGAAAAATCAGCTTCTAGGTTGGGAACAGCGACAAGGGAAAAGAAGACAGAGCTAGTTAATAATTCAATACCACAAAACACAAAGAACTCAACAAATTTTGCTTTTGTGTTTCATTGTGTTTATTGTGTGCGCTTTGCTGTTCCAAATGAGAAAATTATTGTTGAATCATAAAATAAATAAACCCCTCTGTGTTATTTTTGTATCGAGCTATACAGGCCCTCTGCCTTGGGCAAATGTTCACTTTTCAGACACTTTTTCAGCCTTGGGCCTGTATAGCTCAATACAAAAAGCATAAAGGGGGTTTATTCACCAAATACAGTAGATGTATTTATTATATCATATTTTATATCCTATGTACTCATGAACCTGATCTCAATAAAGCAGGACTTTCTACTATTAATTACATGTCAGTAATACTAAAAATGAGAAAAATTCTGTTACCTTTTTATTGCCAGAGAATGTGGTTCAAACATGCCTGATTCAAGTTAGTGTTCCTTGCTGTGGACAAAATATCATTTTGTAATTAATAATTCAAAACTTAATGATCATTAGATAATAATCAATCATTATCATTAACTACTAATTAAGTGTATTTTGACACCAAATATGAAAGAATCTTAGCATGTTTTTTCTCACTCAAAATGTTTCCTACAGAAACCTCTAACATGTCACATGACAGAGGTGTACATATTTTTCTACATGGCAGGCTATACAAAGCTCTGACTATTTTCTCATCAGACACTGACAATCTCTACCACAATATTTAGTTTAAACAGTTTATATCCTAGAACATTAGGCTGTCCCACCCAGTCAACAAGTACCATACTGTACATGTACATAGTATCAAAAATGTTTTTATTAGTTCATGTACATTGACCGTTATAATTATGTTGAACTAGAATACAATTTAAACTCAGCGGAACACATTTTCATAGTCTTAAATTAAATCTGATGACTTAGTGGACTTAGTGTTCATTTGTCCTTCAGATAATAAATCTAGTACACAATTTTATGCTCATAAGAAAAACATACAGATCATCCTAAAACACCTGACTGTATACATGCACATATGTTACCTTCATGCATAGAAAATATTGTTAAGTATTAAAAACTCAAACAGCAAACCAAGATCATAGCATATTGCTTGCTTTTGGTAATATTTGACATCTCTGAAGCTCAATCATTCTCTCATCACATATTTCAAACAAGTAAAAAGTACAGTTTATATTAATTTTTTTTGAGTTTATGTTAAGCGCCTAGGCCTGAAGAGCATATAGAATAATCACCCTATAAATTGGGTTACTATTATAACAAGAAGTTATGCCGCAACCTGCCTCGGGCCTTACTGTATACTTGTTAATTTTGAAATAGCTTGAAGTAGAGAATACTTCGATCTCGCTTGTTCACTGCAATTTGTCAGCATTTGGGAAGAAAATATGAACCAGCTTACATAATGTGGAACGGAAATGCAATGTCATTGCTTGTGCAAGAAAATGGCCAGCAATTACTTATGAGATTGTTTCAAAATATGATCAATACTATTCCATAATGAAGTAAAAAGGAGAACAACTTTAGAAAAAAAAAGCTTTGAATGTTTCAAGGGGAAAGAGAAAAAAAGAAGAAAAGTTTGAGATGCGCCCGCAAACGAGGTTATTAAGATTTTTATTATATGGATTAATTTTGCCCTAAATTTGTTGTGACTTGTCACTTCCAACGACATTCATGAAAAATTGGCCTTGTACAGCAAGTTATAAGACTGATTCTCAGCCAATCAGTGAGCAGCATTTGGTTACTGGCCCTAAAACTCAGACCTACAGTATGATGTAATAAATCATCTTATTATATGGCTGACTGATTTTGCATGCTGTGATTGGCTAATTCGAGGTCCATAACTTACGTACAGACCTGGTTATGGACCTCTCAGAAGGCTATGTTTGTTTTGTTTTGCTTTGTGGCAAAATCATACAAAATGACCAAGAATATTATTCAACTACACAGTGTTCAAGTCCATAATTATGATGACTACAGTAACAGTGAAGAAGACTTGCCTAATTTGAAATTAAATTTTTTCCAGAAGTAAACACCGAGAAGGAAAGCATTACTGAAGTCACTGAATTGGAGAATGACCAGGGACGCATTTAGGGGGTGGGCCCAAGGATGATCCAATAATAATTAGTTTTCACATATCTGTTGTTTTATCTTCTTATTTAAATGCATTAAAATACCAAGTTGCTTCATCATAGTAAAATCTTGTTTAAAGCTGTGATAAACGGTTAGATTATAGTGCTCTCTAGCCTACGAAAACACCGGTACCAAAATGTTTTCCAAACAAAATCAGTGCGCTTTTGTTTCCTCAAATGAAATTGTATCCTTTTTAATTGATTACTAATAAACCACCGAGGTACTTGTCTCTATTATCATGGCGGCTAATCCCCGAAAGAGAATACAAGCGAGTATATTGAGTTTTTCAATTTTGTAGTCCTTGTGACAGGAAAAAAAGGAAAACAGACACTGGTAGTAACGATCTTGAGTTAGGACAAAGCAGTTTGGACGCCGATATTGAACAGGAGTTCGAGGTGGGTCATAAAGATCAGAGGTCGGCCACGACTAGGTCATGACATGACTTGTCCAGCATCTTGTACTGTTGTAGTATTGTTAGTGGTTAGCACTGCAAGCTAGACTAACCCATATTTTTTTTTTTTTTGCTGTTAATTCTTTATTAACATTCATTATCTTCTGCAGTTTTACAGCAAAATTTTTTACATATAAAACATATAATGCTGGATGCATACTACAGTTATTGATTAGCTAGTGTATTCTCGTTTGGTCAAGGGGTTAGGTTCCGTTGCAGTGACAGAACCTCTGCAAACACCTTAGAACACATCTTAGAGGTCTTGCTTAGTGATCCTTAGTATTGTTGATTTATCTACGGCTGAATGAGCGAAGCGAAATGAAAGAGATGATAAATAGTTTCTTGAATTCCCAAGCACGTTTCACATCAAGGCGTGTTAGCCAGAGTTGTTAGAGTGTGATAGAATGTGAGGTTAAAGAATGTAAAGACGCTGGTATATAAGATGCAACT
>JANSTQ010154762.1:0-11371 GCA_026167885.1 Bergia puertoricense
TCAACACTAAATTCGCTCCAGCACTCATAACTGTAATCCGTTTCAATCGTCCACAAAATTAAGCCATCCACACCGCAGTTGTAACGTTGAAGGCAGAATGGTGCTTGAACTATTCGTAACATCCGTTATTTTTGTATTTATAAGATTTTTTTGCCTACCAATGGAAAGGTTACGCAATCATATCGTGAAACAGCCCCTTTAAGTCCCATTTACATGTATACTTTTCATTATTTTCGCAAGCGTACAAACGTAGGTCTTACAGTCGCCATCCCCACTTTCCAATACGTACAAACTAAAGCCCTATTTACACTACACTCGATTTTTAGAACGGCACGGACACTGAAAAATGGCACCCGTGCCAATTTTACCCGTCCTCGGAATACCTAAATCGGTAGTCCGAGGAGCACGGGTCAAAACGGTATGGGTAACACTTTCATCCAATATTCGAATGTAGTGTAAATAGGGCTTTAGTTTGTACGTATTGGGAAGTGAGGATGGCGACTGTAAGTCCTACTTTTGTAAGCTTGCGAAAATGATGAAAAGAATGGATGACCCATTAGTCAAAACCATATTGGAGTGATTCATGATTCATCCTACTGCTGTGCGCGTGGTCCTGGGACTGGCATTTGGGTTTAAAAACAAAATGGCGGATGCTTGTTGTTTTGGTACTGAACTCTCTGGAATCGTTGGATAAACTGAGAAATACTCAAGAAAGTGGGGGCATCAAAGACACAAGAAAACATTTGATGGCATGTTGATGATTTTATAGGTTTTTGTCAGTGATTTGGTGATTTGCTAAGCAACTCAGTAGTCGTCGAATATACTCAGTCGAATCCTATGTTAAATGATATTTATAATAGCTCATGTTAAAATTTCATGAGAGTTTTAAACATTTAGAAACTGTTTAGAAACTATATTAACAGAGGTTTTAACAAAAGAGGGAGAGGACGATAACGTTGGGGTTCTCCTGCGCAATCTGATAATTTGTTGGCAAAACATCTCACCTTCTCTTTCATAGCACTCATCTCTCTTCTGTGACTGACTTCTTGAATCTCGAGTTTCTGTTTCATGTTTTCTACCTGCCATTCGAGGAGGCCAACTTTTCGCTTTAGTTCCAAATTCTTTTCTCTCAGTTCTTTGATTCGGTTTTCATATCCTTGAATCAGGCTGTCTTTTTTCTCCTATAGTTGAAACATTTGAGACTTGATGACGAAAGGCAGAGCTATAGACGTCATTTCTCTATTATTACTTGTATAGATGTAAGATAATTTTACACTTGACCATATATTATGTCGTTTTCGTGACGCTAATGTGGATCCATATTTTTTATATGTTTCCGTTCCCTTTGAATCTGTCTTTGTTACAGATTCGTGTGATTATAATTAGGATTATTTGTTGCTCATACAGTTGTTTTTAATGTCGCTGATGTTCTTTCCGTTACTGTTATGATTATTGTTATTGTTACTGTTACTGTTGCTGCTTCTCTTATCAAAATAATAATAGTAATAATAATAATAATAATGATAATAATAATAGTAATAATGATAATAATAATAATGAATTTCTATGAATTTCCTAGCAATTATGTATAGTGCTTTAAAACTAAAAATATTGTTATTGTTGCTGTTGCTGTTTCTGATGCTATTACTGATGCTGTTGCTGTAGCTATTACTGTTACCGCTGTGTTCTTGCAAATGTTACTATTGCTTAGCTGCTCCTGTTACTAAAAAACCAAAAACTTTCCTGACAGTTGGATGAAATATAAAGAAACACAATCCGAAAAACGACATTTGGTTTGAATTCAAATTTCATAAAAATAGTTACTGTTTTAGCATATGTTGATTAAACTAAAATGTCCCTTTTTCGGATTGTATTCTTTTTTTCTGCTACCGTAACTATGGTGCTGACAAGTAAGAAGAAAAGCTACAGGAACAGAACTGTGTCTGCTACTTTAAAACTACATTCACAATCCTACCTGGACCTCTGTATAGGATAATCTTTTTCATTTATACACCAAGCTCTATTATCAACTATACCACATAAGTACAACTTATGGTCTAAAATGGACTACGTGTTAAAAAAACAGGAGAATAGTAACAATTAAACATTTAATTAATACAGTTTAAAACAATACACCTATATCACAGCACAACACAACACAACACAACACAACAAGAACATAAAATGACTTATTTGCTATTTTTGTTCATACCCAAGGAAGCATATTTAGTTGCTAAGTTTGTGTTTGTGAGGTCCTTGTTAAAAGTTGAATAATAATTGTGTTACAGCATGTTACTGCCGGTCACTCTGTTACTAGTACTGTTACCTAGTGTTGTGATTGTGACTGTGACTGTGTCCGTATCTGCACACATATATATTTAAATATACGTGTTTATTTCTACTTGTTTATGGATGTGTCTTTTAATGACGGGTCACTGAGCCCATCGTCTTGTTTTTTGCATTTGTTATGATTTCCTGTATCTTTCTACACATTTTCAACCGAAACACGTTTCAATTCTGTTAGCTCGTCCTTAGTAATTCATTCTTTCTACCGGGCTACGTTTGTCTTGCTTTACTATGGAAATGGAACAAAACCTACCTCCATTATTGCTTTGGAAATCTCCTCTTTGAGATCTTCGCTCAAAGTATCTTCACTACCACTGTGGTTATGTACTCCGTTACAGCTCGTACTTTGTGTCCCATTAGCGAGCATGAGCTCTGAATGTCTCCCGTGAACACTATCTAGTATTGTTTTCTTATTCTCCATCTCTGTTACTTCCGTTTGTAATCTGGACAGCTGCGCTCTCAGTTCGCAGATTTGGGTTTGTAGTTGAGCCTTCTCGTCATTTAGATACTTTAATTCATTGTTTTCTTTTGAACTTGATATTTGAGTTATTGATGAAGAATTTAAAAATGAACTAGAGAGTCTAGGTGATGATTCATTTGATAATGATGGACCTATTCTCGATAGAGTCTCTTGTTCTGAGCTATAACGCCTACTTGATGTTTCGCATTTGCAGTTGCATGATCTCAAACTGGTGTCAGTTTGTGAAGAATGGAATCTAGGGGTCGACGCAGAAGGAAAATCTGTTGAAAAGCTGTCGCAGTGATCAATTTCTTTTCTTAAAGATAAAAGCGTGCTTTCAATTTCAAATTTCTCTTTCCGTATCAAGGCCAGCTCTTTCTCTTCTCTCTTCCTGTCTCTTTGAATAGTAGTAATTTCGACTCGGAGTTCTTCCCTTTGTCTTCGCAGCAAGTCTAACTGCTGTTGTTCTTCACGAACATCCAACGAACCGTTATACATCCCTTTTTCTCGCCGAGTAATTATCAGTTCTTTTTCTTCTCGGTTCTTTGCACTTTGGATCTTTGATATTTCTTGCTGAAGTTCGGACTTTTGCTTTCGAAGGGTCGTCAACTCCTCCTCGACTCCAACAATATCAGTGCTCAGCCCGGTTATTGCGTTTCCTTTCTTCCTCCACGAGTAGTCTGCTACAGAAATATCTGCCTCAAGCTTCCATTTTTGGCTCTGTAGTGTGTATAACTGTTTCTCAATATCATTTTTCTCCTTTCTGAGAGAGTTGATCTCGTTTTCTTCTCTTTTTCGTGTTTCTCGGTATACTGAAGCCTCAGCTTCGAGTCTTGTTTTCTGACTCTGTAGTCCTGTTAATAACATGTCAAGCTCCATCTTTTCTTTTCTCAGCGTCGTTATATCTGTTTCTTCTCGTTTTTTCACATCCCGGATAACTGTAGTTTCAGTTTCTAACTCTGTTTTTTGCCTTCTTAATGCCGCAACTATTTTTTCAAGTTCCATTCGGTCTTTCTTCATCTCAACGATCTCTTTCTCCTCAATCCGGACGGATTCTTTCGATATATGAACAGATCTTTCCGATAATTCCGACTGAAGCTGAAAAAGTTGTTTCTTTAAGCTCGATAGTTCAATCTTAAGGTCTTCTCTCTGCTGCTTGACACGGGAAATTTCGTCATCCTTACTATTTTTATGAAAATTATCTTGAGATAATTTTGTGTCAATCATTTTATTTTCATAACATTGTTTTCCTCCCTGGAGGCTTTCAACTGACTTCTCTATATCATGTTTTTCAAACTTTAGAGATGCAATAGCTTTCTCCAAGTCACATTTTTCTCGATCTAAATTAGATACTCGTTCCTCGAGTTCCATCACATCTCTTCGTAGATGCGAGATATTGTGCTGAAGGTCTACTTGTTCCTCTTTCAGTGAGGTAATCTTGTACTCCAGCTCGTGTGTTTGTTGTCCAGATACCCATCGTTCCTCTTTATCATCTTGCTTCTGTTTTTTCTCATTGTCTTGTACCCTTCGTTTGGTGGCTGGCTCTTGCAAAGTCTCATGTTGGTGCTCAAGGCGACTTCTCAAATCCCTTTCAACTTCCGTTTTCTCACGTCTCAACTTATGAATTTCGCTCTCTAAGTCCTGTTTTTCTCCAATCAAGCGATTGATTTTTTCTTCAAGCTCTTCTGCCTCCCAACCCTGCCTTGAAGCAGTCACGTGATCATCATGATGCACGTGGTGAGTATCATCAAACTGTACATGCTTTGTAACGTGCTGGTAGTGTTGCGTGACAGATTTCTCGTTTTCAGCATCAATCTTGTACCGTTTCAGCACAGAAATTTCGTGTTCCAACTCTATTTTTCCTCGTTTAAAAGCTGATACCTCATCTTCCGACTCATTCAGTTTTCTTTTAAGGCTTGCTAATTGCTCCTCAAGATCAAATTTTTCTCTCCTTAGTCCTGCAAGTTGATCGTCTGTTTCAGTCTTGTCACGCTTTAGAGCAGAAATTTCGTCCTCAACTTCCAATTTTTTTCTTCTTAATGTTAAAAGCTCGTCTTCCAGCTCTTCCATTTTTCGTTGCATTGAGGAAAGACGACTCTCAAAGTCGTACTTTTCTCGTTTAAGACTGTGCATTTCTTGCTCGTTTTTTCTAATTGTTTCTTGTAATGACGCGAGTTCAATGTTATCGAGTGCATTTCTACTGCTTTTGTCGGTTCTCTCACCGCTTGAACTGGTGGTGTTAAAGTTTTGAGCACGTTTTAAAGAAACTATTTCGTCTTCCAAGTCCATTTTCTCACGTTTTAACGCAGAAAGATTTATTTCTAACCGTTCTTTCTCCAGCGTCAAAGTTGATATTTCACTGTCTTTCTTACGAATTATTTCGCCTAACTCGTCCTTGTTACAAGCATTTCTCTGACTCATTAATAGCTCTTGCCGACTGTTTAGTTCCATTTCTCTCATTCTAATATTGTTTTCTACATGTTCTCTCTCCCTCATTAAAGTATCCTTCTCTTGTGTAAACAAAGATATTCTTCCCTCTAGCTCCGTGCACCTAGCGCGCAAAGTTGACAGCTCAATTTCCTGATTTTTGACAATTTCTTGCTGCGAAGACGTTTCAATAATCAGTTTCTGTGAGAACTCGGATTCAATTCTTGCTCGAATTTCTTCCCTGTCACTGTATAACTTTCGACGAGCTTCTTCACGTTCAAAGTCGATCTGCTTCCGCATTTCCTCAGTCCTTTCGTTCAGAGCCGCTTCCAAGTGCGCATTTTCATGGCGTAAAATATTTATTTCTCCCTGCAGTTCGATGATGTTTTCCTCCATTGGGCCTCTTTCTTTGATTAACAGCTGATGATATCGCTCTTCAGTTCTTGCTTTGATTGATTTTCTATCATCCGCATATTTTCGACCCATTTCAGAAATCTCTTCCTCGTATTGTTCTTCGAGTTTCCTCCGCTCTTCCTTCAACTTCCGTTCCATGTCTCTCTTGTCTTTCTCCAGAGATTCCAGGTCTTCTTTTAACTTATTGTTCATCGATTTTAAAAGAGTAGTTTCATTTTCAAGTTTAATTGCAAATTCTGACTCCAAGCTCATTTGAATGGATACACGCTGCTCTGTAAATGCAATTTCCATCTCTTTAATTTCTCTCTCGAATTTCGTGACAATAATCTCCTTCTCTTGTTTTAAGTTTTCGTTCAACTCTCTCAACTGCATTGTCAGTCTTGTAATATCTCCCTGAAGTTCATTTATATTTTCCTCATATTTATCTCGCTGCTTTGCCATTTCACTTGAATACTTTGCTTCTGTTTTTCTCTGCATTTCATGTATGTCCTGCATGCGATGTTTCTCAATTTCATTTTTCTCCCTCTCAAATTGTATCTCAATTTTCTCGCGGTCATGTCTCAGGCGGTTTTCAAGCTCTCGTTTTTGCCACTGTAAGTCAGAAATCATGGTTTTCTGATCCTGTATTGTACATTCATATCTGTTTCTCTCCTGCTCTAGTTTTCTGTTGAAGTCTTCTTCGAACTTACGTCTTAATTCCCTTTTCTCAACAATAAAACCTTGCTCGAGAACTTCCCTTTCCCTCTCAAATTTATCCTCAATGTCTAAATCGGGACGTACACTGCTCGTAACAAGCCCGTTTTGCATTCTCAGATACACCTCTGCGATTTCTCGAATAACGTTTAAGTCCATCGCTTCAGGTTCTTTTATGACCCGTCTGGTACTGGGGCTTAGTTGCTCCCACTGACTTTCAAACGCTGCATCAGATGTAGAATGATTATGCGAACAAGAGTAACCCAGAGCCGAATCGGCAGAACTTGAAGTGTATCGGGTCTCACTTGTAAGATTTTCTCGGTTCGTGTTCCGTAGCATTTCTTGTCTTTCTTTCTCAAATTGTTTCATAAGATTATTTCTTTCTTTGCGAAATTGTTCTTTCATTTGAGTCAGTTCATCGTCATGACCTTGTTTGAGGATATCCTTTTCCAGAATAAAACCCTTGACAATATCGTCGATTTCCTGATGATAATTCTCTTCACGTCTTTCTAGTTCTTCATCGGTGCTTTCCTCAAGTAATTCACGGACTTCTGGCAAGTCAGACATTTTTTTCTCTTTTATTTTTCACCCCATCCCGTCTGAAAAATGAAAACGTTAAAATATGAGCAAACTCGACTCAAAATGTCAGGTTATTGTGGTAATTATGATTGGTAACGCGAATTGGCGCCCAGCTAGTTCTTGAATATTAAAGCACCTGTTTAAATACGCTTTCCCATATATGGAGAGTAAACAATGATTTGTGACACCTTGTTTGCGGGTGTTTCTTGGTAAAAACATAAGAAATACAACGATAATCCCGTGTGTCACTGTAGCGTTTTTCTGGAGAGTAAATGTTGCTATAGCAACTAACTTACAGAATTGAAATTGAGATCTTCCATTCAAGTGTTTGGAGTTTAGCACGAAGCTTATTAACTTCCCTTAAAAACGATTGTAGTCTGATTTCTTTTGCACTCAAACGTAACACGACAGATTGCATATTATCTCCGTTACGAAGTCTAGGAGATAATGGTTTTCTACTCCTGCCAAAGTCTCCGTCCAAGATATATCTTTTTGTTGTTACTATGCTTCAATTCGGTGTAGAAACATTGTATTGTGTACTTACTAGTTTGAACCTTTTTCTCATGCGATAAAAATGGTAGGAAATGCTGTACAAACTCAATGGTTTGCAACATGTTCCCATTTGCAATTTACAGTGATTTCTGCAGACCGAACTAAATGTTCGCTTTTGCTCTAGAAGACTGAGAATAGTGAACAAAACTGGGAAAAAATTCAACTCAACTTAAGGCTTATTATAAATAGACATAATTTTCTTTGTCTCTAGAATGATTTAATGTTAATGTTAAGTCTGTTTCAGCAACTAAAGGTGACTACAATTCGCCCTCTTTTCTTATACGAACCAGACTATTTTGACTGTTTAAAAATTGCTGAAATTTGAAAATATGAGCTCGAGAATGTTCTTAATTTGTTCTTAGCACACATGCAAATTTGAGCATCATCACGTGTTTTCATAAGCGGTTTGTTCTGATAAAAAAGAATGTATAAACGCTACATGTACTCGGTTTTCCCTGTCTTCTTACCAATTAACAGTTCGCTTGAGAAAGGTTGTAGAACATTTCACAGAGTTGGGTAGCCAATTTTGATAACAGTTACTATATGTCAAATTCAATCACTGAAATTATTATTTATCTTAACTTAGCTTTTTGTTATTAAACATATGTAAATGTACGGGACCGTGGGATAATTGCTGATGAGTTACAAATTTGTCTTTGTCTAACAGATAGGATTAGGGTTCAATCAAAACGTGCTATAAAAAGTTCATGAAATCTTTACAGACTGTTAAGTTTCTGCGATGCTAAACGAGATGAAAGGACACAAGACTAACAACACAAAATCAAACATTAGCTATTGACACAACTAATTAAACCACTCGGTTGTTAAATTTATCTTAAAATTCGAAAACAGAACATGTTTTCTTTCATCAGACTCTTCTTATTTAATACATCGGACGATCAATCCCATCTTGAGACCCGTAGCGATACAGGTCCGTAATTTGTTTTTAAAATAGCACATGGCTAAAAGAACAAAGCATTCCAAACAAAAACTCTAATAAACATCACTGTGACATTTTGTATAGAAGCCCTGTCCCGAGCTCCCATATCGGGAAAATGACTAGTTGTGTATACATGTGATGAAAAAAAAATTGCAAAAAAGCAGCTGCAGATTTTTTTGACCAGTGGATAATTGCAGGTTATTTGTTGCTAAGAATCATATTCTTCAGACTTTTTTGCTCGTTTTGGAGATGCATATCTCTACCATTTTATTCATGACGAACTGGAAAAGGACAATTTTAAGCAGTACTAGCCGAGAATGTTGTAAGCAAGTGATCATCAAGTGTGTAAGTTTGAAACTAGCTTCTCAGTGTCGCAACAGCTCGCTGGCTATGTTGAAAGAGTCGCTTCATAAAGTAACCATTGAATAAGGAAACTGCAACCGCAGGGTTTTTTTAATAAATTCGATGGTTATTTTAATGATAGAAAAAAGGTACTTAGTTTCTTTCTATGTTAATTCTGTTTAACGGAAATTAGAACTCGCAAAACGTTACATATGTAATGATATCAGAACAACTATTGATCAAAACAGAAAGCTGTGTCTTGAGGGAAAGTTTTGATGCGTGTTTATAGTTTTGTTTGAGTTAAATGTTCAAAACTTTACTTTGGTCAAACGCTATAGCTATACAGCGGGTGTTGGCTTTTAGCCCAGCCCTAAAAACATGAATACAGAAATGAATTCAAACAAATTTTTGTGGAATAAAACGGCCTTGACAGTATCATTACTTTTAAGCCTACCAGATATAACTGATTTTGGTATTTGTCAGTTTCTCAGTTTTAGTATATTTGAGCGTGTAATTAGCATTCTGTTTTAGAATTCATTGGAAAGGCGAGTTACTTAAACATTTACACGTCGTAATTGCTCGTTTGTTTATAAAATTATCTTTCCGTAGCGCGTCTTCTTTCGTGCACAATTCCTTCACAGTTTCTCGAGCTTTATACCCGACGTTACAGACGTTAAACTATTTTACAAGTTCACGACAATATTGATATAGTTTGGTAGCTGTGGAAAACTTAAAATGAGTTCAAACATAATCAGATTACTTTAAGACGCCGTTCAATATTCATAACAACATCTACATACCCTAGATGTCCGCCAGTTGCTCTCTCTTTACCAAGATACATTACTCAATCGTCTCATTTGACTATTGTAGACACATGCAGATTTACGTTTCTAGTGTGGTATTTCAAGTTCAACTTGAAGAAAGCTTGGTATAACTAGAAGATTAAGATCTGCTTTAGAGACTTGGCAGAGCTATGGGACGGCAGGTACCACAACAAGTTTTGTTTTGTTGGTCCAATGGTGTGCCAGCATCTCCAGTTTGATTACTAATTGGGCTTGTTTCCTGCTTGTGGCACGGGACACCCAAGCTAGGTTATTTGGTGTTATATGATACAAGGGTTGTAATCCTTATCATTCAGTTTTAAGTCTCCAAAGGATTTCAACTAAGAATTCATAATGAAATTTTGAACACCCACCACAGGTATTGTTAAAATGTGTCAAAATTGTTACCACGGAATAAACACTTCGTCCATGGACAATATTTCATAGGAGTCTTGGTTAACTATCGTAATGGGATATTTACAGAAATATAGTCATTTTCTGCAAGACGTCTAAACGTTAAGCTTGGTATCCCTGTGCTTTACGCTACGTCATAAAAATAGTATTGACGAAACATCATAACTATAATAGTGTGCACACTTGCAATGTTTGTCTTATGAATTGAAATTTAATTTAGAGTTTAATTGAAAGCAAATTACAAAAAATTGAAACAAGTTCTAGATTTCTGAAATCTAAACCAAAGCATTCTTACCACGAAAATTGATGAACGACAGAGAATCGGTTTAGTTGTGAATTTTGTCTGGAGTTAATCCTTTGAGTCAGATATGTGCTGGCGTGCGTGTGGTTCTTTGCAGCTTGTGGCGCATGTGGTTTATTTTATTATTGCAGACAAAATGCTCTCGGCATCCTTCCCTCCCACAGATGAACGGTTATTTTAAGAATAGGGGAGAACAGAAGGGGGTATCTTTCATGCTTGAGCCAAAAACCCTGTTGATATCTCCATAATTTTCTAGATTTTAACGTGTATCACTGAATACTTTTGGACAGAAGAAACAACGGTCGATATACATGATAGGAACAAGTCTTACGAAATCCTTTCAGTTGTTTTTTTGTTATTTAATATTTTTGTCAAATTAATTTTGAGGTTTTTCTTGCGGCTATACCTGCAACCACAATAATTTCCATAACAACATTGTTGCCAGGCAATTGGAACGTCATTATTCTTTGCAAATGTCAAATACTAATCATGCCATTAGATTTCTGTCTTTACTGTTTCCTTATCTGGAAACCCATCCAATTACAGCAAAATGTCTTTGCTCTGTGATTGGCTCAGAAATAGGAGATTATTTTCAATGAAAATAATATTCGCAGGGAGTCTAGTGTCTCGATACAATCTTATCTTGTTTGGGGGTTACCTTGACGGATTGCGAACCTATCAGAAGGCACACCTTTCTACCTGGGTCTATTGTATTTTCTAATCAGTTTCACTTATATCAGATGTAGAGTCTCCCTGGAAGATCACCCCGTCTGCTTATAGGGGTAATCCTCCTAGGACGGACAATCTTTTTATTTGTTTAAGCGAACTAAATGCTCAACTAGGGTGACCCTCCTTTATAGGACGGAGAACATTTTATTTGTTTAAGCCATATAGACGCTCAACTAGAGTCATCCTCCTTTATAGGAGAGAAAATATTCTATTATTTTAAGCCCTAGGGGGCATTCAAAACTAACGTTCGCTCAAAATTCTCGAGTTTTGAAACCCCTCCCCCCCCCCTCGTTTGTTTTCGTCGTTTGTGATGAGTCCCCTCTCCCCACGTACTGCTTCGAACTTCGACTCCC
>JANSTQ010154773.1:0-21628 GCA_026167885.1 Bergia puertoricense
CGTTTCCAACATGGCTTCATGCATAAGGGAGTGTGTCCTAACTTATATTTGTGAAATCCAGAGACGGTTGGAAAGGGGAAAACCGAGATATGGACTATATTGTGTTTCGACTCGATTGGGTAATAAATTTCCTGGTCAGGTATTCCGATATCGAGGGTATTGACGCGAGGGTGACCAATCTTCTTCGCGACGTGAGAGACACGTTATTAAGTACGAGTTCAAGTGCAAATACAACCATCCTTCAAATAGGTACTGTCTTCACAGGGCAGCGTGACAGGCCCAAATTTAACATTCCCAAATAACAGCTGCAATTCCTTGTGAAGCAGCGTTTTAATGCTCGAACCATAGCTGAAATCCTGGATGTAAGTACGCGAACTGTGGAAAGGAGATTGCATGACTTCGGTTTGAACTTGAGATCATACAGCATGCTGAGTGATAATGACCTGGATAGAGTCATAAACAACATTTTGGCTGATTTTCCGGAAACCGGTTATAAGAGAATAACTGGTTTTTTGAGATCAAGAGGAATTGTTCTGTAGCAAAACAGAATTCGCGAAGCAATGAGGAGAGTTAATCCGGAAGGAACATTGTTGCGGGCATTGAGATTGCGTGTTATTAATAGAAGAAGCTACCAGGTGGCAAGCCCATTGGCGCTTTGGCACATCGATGGAAACCACAAACTCATCAGGTATTTTCAAAACGTATCAGTAAACCAATGTATATTTAATTCTTCTGTGAATTAGTTTTAGTTCACTCTTTATATGTATAACTCTGGGTTATTATTTATTAAATAAACAACATTTTGTGCAAGGATCAATAAATAGTTTTTGGCCCCGTCACCCCTGGCAGGGTGGAGGGTGTCAGGGATACCCACGGGACTGACCAAAAATGTCACGATGTCAGAATTGACTCTTGGGTAGACCAATTTTACACATCTTGTGTTTTAGTACTAAAATACAGCCTTTGAGTGGGCCAATTTAACAAAAATAGTTTGCTCCGTCAGGGAAATTGGTGAGAAAATGTAAAAGGCCAATCCCCAAATCCCCATTGAAGGTCTCCCGATATCCCCCAGGGAAAACCATTGGGAAGTCCAGTATCTGTATTTCTCATAACTGGAGAGGGCCCATGGCTTGAAATTAAGCACTTTTTGATAATCTATTTCAGACTAGTTTTCGTTTGGAAAGACCTTATAGTACGGTATGCTGATCAATTGCCTCACTATTGAACTGCAGATGTGAAACCTGTGAATTTTTTCTGCCATGAACTCCCAAAGGAGACAGACTGTAAAAGCATATGAACGTAAAATGATGTAAAACTGCATGAAGAGTACAAGGAGTTGCATTATTCACTGTATTGCAAAGTCTGATCATGTATTTGATCAACTCTGCACCTACACTGCAGTACCCCCTTATTGGCAGGTTTTGTTGTCCTCCTCTCCTACCACTGAAACCTTTTTTACTCCCAAAAGTAATCAATTGGATATGTTGCAAATTTTGCAAGGTATTGTTGTATCTGTCATTATCTTTCACTAATATGATACCAGTACTGTGAAAACTACAACTACATTCAGGAACTTTTGCAACAGTCAGTAAAATAATGCTAATTGATGCTATTGTACGAAATGTAATTGTACATTTTATCTCGTCCGCGTTCCCTGTGGGGGGCAAAATTATTTTTCTCAGCTACATTTCAGTTGTCTCATTAATTCAACAAAATCTTCACTCTGCCCCCTCAGTGAACTGGGGGCTAACATTGCATTGGTAAAATTCATGTTGCATATATATATATATATAGCAAGGGAACTTATTGTACTTGTAATCTGCACAGGTGGCGTTTTGTCATCCATGGTGGCATTGATGGATACTCCAGAATGATCGTTTTTTTGCAGTGTTCTACAAACAATAGAGCTTCTACAGTTCTGACACTGTTCCAATCTGCAGTTCAGAGATATAGTCTTCCTTCTCGTGTTCGTTCGGATAAAGGAGAAAATGTTCAAGTTGCTCTATATATGCTTAACCATCCCCTTCGAGGACCTGGCCGAGTAAGTCATATTGCAGGACGGAGTGTACACAATCAAAGAATTGAAAGGCTATGGCGTGATTTGTTCATGGGCTGCAGATTTCTGTTTTACAACCTTTTCAAATACATGGAAAGTTGTAGCATCCTCGAGCCATCAAATGAGTTACACCTGTTTGCGTTGCATTATGTGTTCTTACCCAGAATCAACAAAAGCCTTCATGTTTTTCAAGATGCTTATAACCATGCTCCGTTAAGCACAGAGAGGGGACAATCACCAACACAGCTTTGGATTCGTGGTATGTTACATGTGACGGGTTCTGATCAGCGAGTGGCGCTCGAGTTCAGTTGCCCAGAGGTAAAATATTTTTACCAAACCTTTTCACACAAAAGTTGACAACACAGATTAATCCTCAAATGGACAAGGGGGAGGTCATTTTCGACCTATATCAGTTCTGTAGCCCCCCAAATCCCCCCCAAAAAACCTAGTTTTTCTTGGTTAATAGCAATCAGCATGAAACTTGTAGCAGCATCTGTTAGATAACATGCATAATTTATTTGTCAAAATTGTGCAAATCCAGAATTGGAACGGATATTATGTGTTGCCTAATCACACGCGAATGGGCTAGTCTATATCTGTAACAATATTGAAAATTCTGGTGACCCCCCCCCCCCCCTTGTCCATTTATGTTCTATGAAAAAAGGGGTTGTCCATTCAAGGGTTGATATCATAATATTCCAAAAATAAGCCCCTCCCTTAGCTTTTATACTAAAGCCCACCTCATTAAATTCCATCTAAAGTCTATAAAATTTGAGGAAAAAGCCTTTTGACAAAATCTACAAGCACATGGGCTTCTTTTCAGAATTTTGCGGTATTTACATTGTTCATTACTGTTCATGTTTTCTGTATGTGTTATTACTTTTTCTCAGTTCTTTGGCAATGTCATCATTTAAACAGGAACTTATGTATTTCGAGTTTATATCCATGTATGTATGTATGTACTGTAGTTGCAGTTGCAGCCATTTGCCTATTGAGGTTTGGGGGTATAAACATTTTTAATGATTACATATAAATTGAAAAATATATAATAATAGATATATTTCACTATTTGGAGCCATTGCAAAGACAGAATTTTCACACTTTATATTGCAAAGGCAAGTATCAAGTTTATCATAACTTTAAAATTTACAGATTTTTAAATTAATTATCAGTCAATTATAAGAAATTGTTTCTTACAGTGTAAGTATTCACTGAATCTTTGTTAAAGCTTTGATGTACCTTGATTTCGTTTCCAGACTGTTGATGAAGACTGTGGCATAGATTTTGTTGGTCCAGACCCATCAGTACAGTGTGATGGAACCTTGCATCGAAACTTCATCAGTGGAAGTGCTACCAACTGAGATGCCTATTACTCAAGATGCTTATGAACACCTGGATAGTTCTATTAATCCACTACGTGATTCTGAATGTTGTGGTATTGAAATTTGTGTAGAAGTACTGCAATTATTACAGTCAAATATAGACTGGCATACATTATGCCAAACAATTGCATTTTTTCAAACATGTACATTACACTTGTATCGTTCTTTCAAAACCAACTGTCACTTTCTCTAGTGAGGGAAACTACAATGTACAGATAATCAAGGCAATACTGAAAATGTATACTTGCAGATTACCAATTACAATTTTCAGTTTAGTGAATTCATTACACACAATGTTACAAGAAGTCCATAATTTGGTATAATTTGTGTAGTGTTGGAAAATATCCATGTACACACCATGGAAGAAATTGGAAATAATTATCCTTGAAGGAGGGGAAGTCTGATGGCCAGGAAATTCCTGGAAAAGTGGAAGCTGCATAAAGGACTAACACTCTAGGCAGACTTTCGCAAGCACTTCAGACCCCAGGGAGAGGGTTACTTCATGATTTTTTTCAGTCATAAAAGGGGGGGATCTTTTTTATGCTGGAAGTATATTAAAGGGTAGAGAAAACTGCTATTCTGGTATTTTAAGCCAAATTTTAATACTGAGTAGGAATTATGATTAGACTGAGTAGAGGAGGGGTTGCAGCAGGAAAACAGTAATCTTTTATTGGAGTTAACAGGCTGATAAAAACCTGTCCAAGAACAGTTTGCAATCTGAATTCAAAATACAACATACTGTAGACTCATTAACACTCCAACCCAGAACAAAAATATCAGACAACTGAATGGTGGTAAGAAAGCCAGCGTGGTAATACTGGAAAGCAGCTAAAAGCTTCCAAAGCTATTTTAAACTTTTTTTATTCTCACATTCTGAATATGGATTATCTTGGAAGGAGAAATTTCAGCTGTTAAACTGACAGTTGCCACGAAGAAATTAAGACTGGTGTGACCTTTCTTGTAGATTTGAACAGTTTTCAAACCTGAAATGAAATAACCAAGTTGACCAACCAACATTAATTTTGCTTAACCCATTTCCAAACGAAAACTTTTAAAAGATTTCAATTGTTTCCTTTTCTTTTCCAAAAAGGTGACCAGGCCTGCTTTGCCTTGTGACATGCACAAAGATTTTGGTGTCATGTGATCTACACTAATATCAGCCTAATGCATAATTGTTTATTAACATAACCACGAACACAAAAATTCAACAGCTACCTCAAAAATTGGTTTGAAAATTTACGTAAGCCCATTGGGTTATGGCCCGAAATATGAACGCGACACAAGAAAATTTTAAAACTGCGTTGAGATACTTACAGTACCCCACTCCATCTGAAATCCCCTTCCTGTTGTTGCATACTGCTTTGATCACATCGTGGTTTGCTGTCCAGGCATAGTGTTCTTACTTTCGCTTGACTCCGATGCTGTCCATCTTTTTGGTTAACACTGCAATTTCTCTGTAGGATGAATCCAGTTGCTTAAGAGTTGCCTTTTGTAGATGTCGCCAGCTGCATTCTCATCCTTCTCATCCTTTGAAGACTGTGGTAAACTGCCGCTCCAAGGTGGTTGTAAAATTTGAAGAAGTTAAAACAAAATTGATTTCTGTGGATCTTTCCTTCGTATGATTCATGAAGGTGAATGAAGATCCAATAAACACGTTTTTTTAAATTTGTATCCACCATTGAACCAATAGGCGGGATCAAGCCCACCCTTTTCCGTTCGAAGTGCTTCCAATGACAAGCTCTGAACTTCTGGAAAAAAGGTGGAATACTTTACTGGATATGAACTGTGCAGGTGGAAGACCACATAACTGTGTATTCAAAGCAAGATCCAGAAGACACTCGAAATAACATTGAAAACCAAGGCGGTATCTACAAACCCAGCTCTCCTGCAGAACAAGCAAATCGCAAAATGCACACGACCTCGGGAAATTTTTATCTGCCACCGAAAATAATTCCATCGCCGTAAAAGGCATAATCTTGTTTCTGTCTAACATCAACCAAGCGAGAACCCGATAACAACATTAACAACCTTTCTGACAGAATACACAAATTATTCACATTTTATCCACGACAAATCGCTGCGTCGAGAAACTGCAGTCCGGCATCTGGTGAAACCCTTGTTGGGAGCAAAATTTTTTCCTTGGGGCTTGATATGTTTCGTGGCGTTTTAGATTGTCTTCTATCTTGTACTTGTAATGGAGGAGCGGTCGACCAACTCGCCCAGGAGCATTTGTTAGTTGGCCATAAAAGAGCTGCTTAGGTAGCCTCGAGTCATCCATTCCAACAAAGTGACCAGCCCAACGTAGTTGAATTTTTATAAGGATAGCTTTTGATCCCAGTAATATTACACCTTCTCAGCACTTCACTGTTCTTGTTTTTATCTGACCACTTTATGTGACACAGTTCACGTAAACACCTCATGTGAAAGGATGTGGATGTGTTTACGGTACGGGGTCCATGTCTCGGCACCGTAAAGAAGAGATGTAAGGACGACTGCTCTATAGACCTCAATACGTAATATATATATATATATATATTTTTTGAAATATATGAAACGAGCATATTGGAACGCCCTTGTCTAGTATACTACAAAACCAGAAATATGTTATGTTTCCAATTTGTGCAAATGTTGCTTTTCTGATGGAATGGGGATGTTCTTGGTTCAATAGCCGAGGCTGAGTTTTTCCATGGTGAATAATCGTACAGTGTTCAACTAATTAGGAACGTTACAAGTATAAGTGTAGATTAAAAGTTCGCTATTCCCCGTAACAGTGTTCGATGCTAAGGTGTAGAGTGGGAACAATAAGTTGGAGAGTTTTGCTCGACAGTACTGTATCGTGAGGACGAAGTCCTCAATCGTCAGGCGCTGGATGGAACTGGATATCAATTTGCATAGCGGTTTGTAAACATCGGGAGAGGTGTTAAATAAAGTAGTGAGAGCGTACTCCTGGGATTAGTTGTAACGTAGATGGGCTTTGTGTCGGTGCCTGCGCATTGAAACAAGTTCGTTTCTTTTGTTAAGCATGCATAAGTGTGGGTGGTACTTTACTTAACACCTCTCCCGATGTTTACAGACCGCTATGCAAATTGATATCCAGTTCCTTTCTGGAGTAATTTTGTCTTTAAATACTACCAACAGCGGAAATTAAGTTATAAAGTAAAAAGTTAGTGTAAAAAGTTGGAGGACGGACAATATTTAAAATTGAAAGAGGCATACGTTAAGAAAGATATCTTTAACGTGGTTGATAGAACATGTTGACCAATTGGGAAAATATACTGGAGTCTTTACTAGTCTATCTAATTAAAGAGTTGTACCAAAGTGGTATATTTTGGAAATAGTTTGAAGAATTTTTAAAGTATACTTCCGCCCATATGTGTAAGATTCCTTCACAATGTTTAGAAATTTGTTTCCAACGTTGGTGGCGACGTGCTTACTGGATGGTGGATTGTACCATGTTATATTTCTGTATTTTCCGTCCAGTTCTCAGCTGCCTCGAATCTTGGTTGATGCTCGTATCCGCTGTTTTTTAGCGCGCTTTGGTATGTGGGCGACACTTTCTGGAATGCTTCTCTATTTGATGAAATTTCATCGAACCTTTTATTGATTGCCAAAGGAATGTTCTTTGTAATGGATGGTGGATGGTTGCTTTCACGGTGTACGTAAAGTGGTGTATTCGGATTTGAATAGGACTCGTAAGTTCCTTTGTTCAGGACTAAAGTGACATCTAGGAAGCTCACGGTCTTTTTGTTGGCCTCGATAGTCATTTTCAAGGCGCTCTTCGTAAACACTTTGCAAGTTTCCTTCTTGATGTTTTCAATTCGCCATGGTGTTTCCCGGAATGTCCCCAAGCCATCGTCCCTGTAATTTCTGATGGGTTCGGACAATTGAAACAAGAGATAAGTCCCCACTAACTCACTGCGCCGTCATATATATATCATTTTGAGTCCGCCTTTTTCATAATCATTCATCATTACCGATCTTTTAATTCTGCCACCTTTTCCGTCCCATAAAAAGCTGAATAAAATTCTATTTCTTCCAATAATTTCTGATGGATCGGAAGATGTGGCAGAATGTAGACCAACTGCGAGGCCAGTAGACTCTTAATGACTTTTATTTTAGCTAACAGTGCAAAGCTACGTAATATTGAAGTTCCTCATTGGTGAAGAACCACACCCCTAGCAATTTAATTTACCGTCTGGGACAAGTGTGTGTTTCTCTGTGGGGATAAGGTTTGAATGCTAAACCGCGACTTTCCGATCCAGAGGGTCTCCATTTTTTCATAGCTTTCTTTCAGACCCGATAGAAAGGTATTCAGCTGATCAAATGTGTTCAACGTTTTTTATACAGTGCATTTCCTGGAGCCAGGGGAAAGTTTCACTGCGCTGGCTGTCCTTTAACTTTTTTCTAGCCTCAAACACGTCGTCTCTCTCCTCGGCTGAGAAATCGTACAATGATAGGTCTTGGTCTTATTTTACTTGGGTTGCTCTCCAACTCGGTAGATGCTGTGTAATCGCACAAGTGGTGGCCAATTATATCCTCACCACTGATCTTAAATTGTCGCCAAAAGATTCGGATAGATTCATTAGCCTAAAATTTTCGCGTCTGAAATAATTTTCTAATGCGAGGGTTTTCGCTTTCTCTTCTTCTAACTTCCACTTGCAGAGCTTTAGTATCTTCTTCTTGAGGCACCTGACGTTCATTAGACTCGTCCAACTTTGCCCAGATCGATACAAGGGATTTTTCTAAGTCACCGACTGTTGTTTTCAAACTCTGTATCTCAGCTTTGACGTCGTTTCTGAAAACATTCATATCTGTTTAAATCCTACTCTATTACTCTTCATTTCTTCTTAGGACTTCAATAGAGTCGAGTATCGTCTGATTTCAGTTTCTTCCCTTTTGGCTTCTGGTTTGGTGAGCTGTCACAGCTATTTCGCTCCGTACCCTTAGACATATGGCAGTGACAGCTAGCTTAAAGCTTACTCTTAATAAGTTAAAAACAAGAAGGAATAGAAAGAGCAGAACCATTGGTAGGAAACGGAACAGATACTGCTGGTTCACTCGGAGCTCTCAAAACCTCGTCCGGCCACCATATCTGATTGTAATGATCAGCAAGACTTGCGATTAAAGCAGATTTCTCCGAATTTTTAATGCTTGCACAATTAAATTCGAAGCACCGCAGCTTATGCCAATGAAATGACAATTATTTTCGTATTTTAAAAGTCATTTAACAGGGCATCCTACCGTCTTTGTTCCAATTATCCTGTGTACTTACGTCGTGCTCGGAAAGCTCCAATGATGAATATCTCGCAAGAGCGTTCTGACACCCTCCTAACTCAAGTTCTCCATCAAGTTCTTCATCAGTTAGAGGTGTGTAACTGAGAACCATCTGCAGTTGTCTCCGCCGATTCTGCAGGGTCCTTTCACTGACCCCAAACATCGCAGCAATTGATTTCCAGTTGAAGCTGAATTCACAAAGGTCTGCATGCAAGCAGGGTCCACGAGAAGGGTGAGCCTACCAACGCTACCATCTCGATGCGCGGTAGCACGAGGTCCGCTGTTTACGTTTTCTCGTCGTTCTCTCGACAAGCTTTCCATGTGATTTTGAAAAGTTCGTCGAATAGCAAGGAAATTAATCAACAGAAAGTGAAATAGCTCACACAGGTGACCCAAATCCCAAGGGTTTTCGATTTGCAGGGTCGTACCCATAGCACAAAATACACTGCAAAAATCATCAGCCCGAAAAAATAATATTCTGTACCGTGAAAATGGAAGGTATGTTTTTTGAGTATGTGCCTCTTTTTCCAAAGCGAGGCAAATACAAAAGAAACTCTTCCTCCTGAGATCGAGCTCGCGACATTTCTACTAAGTTCTTAGCTTGCTTGGTAGCAAGAGTCATGAATGAATTTTGACAAAGTTTGTGTCAACCTTGGTAGTACAGAGCTTTGACCGGAAGTTCTGTCAACATTGAAAACAAACTGATCAACCTTGACATATATTTTGTTCAACCTTGCAGGTAAAATTGTACTCAGTCTTTACCAGAAGTTCTGTCAACATTGAGAACAAAATCGATCAATCTTGACTCGTATTTTTAAAATAGTTCAATCTCGGCAGATATTTCGTGCAACTTTGCAGAGAATTAAATGCAACCTTGACACAAGAATAAAAGATTACGGTCAACGTTGGCAGAGTGTGTTTCAACCTTGACGGCACTTGTTTGCAGCATTGACTTAATTTCTCCACTCATGATTGAATATAATTTTTTGCAAAATTTTGCTTGTAAATTAGTGCAACCTTCAATGACAATTTTAATATTAGTTGTAATTCTGGACAAGGTTAGATATTTTTGCCCCAACCTGGATAAATATTGAATGAACCTTGTTATATTCTTCGGGTATTTTGAACAATGTTCTATTTTTTGATGCATTTAATATCATTGCCGAAATTTGTTCCGTTTCCGCATTCCATATCCTAAAGCTCTCTTTAAGACTTATCTTTGTGTGCTGTTAGAATTGTTTCACATAAAATTCAAAACATGTATCCATCCGATTATGTTGGAGAAGGTTTTAACTCTTTGCTCAAACTCAAAAGAATAGTGTTTTTCTCTTTGACAGAGGCCACAGTCTTTCTTAATTCAAAATTCTCTTGCTTTAATAGCTCTAACATAAATATTATTGAGTTATTTTCTGCCCATATAAGGCTTACACATATGGGTACCGAAAGTAATCTCGTAGCAACTCCCTTATAAAGGCTAATAACGTCCAACTAATTGCAATTGTAAACTCTGCAACTGCACTATCTAAAACAACTGTGTGCACAAAAGTTCAATATCTTTCAGTGCTTTCTTAAACAGGTTCTTAGCAACTTCAACAGATGACTGCTTTCCCATTCGACTTGGGATACAGTGGAGAGGATGTCACATGTTCAAACTCCCAATCAGTAGAAAACTGATGGAACTCATGACTCACAGTCTGGAATACCATATCTTCTGAACTGTTCCTTCAAAAACTGTATGACTGTTTCTGTAATGTCAACTAGTTCACCCACCTCAGTGAAGTTGCAGTAGTGGTCTACAAGCGAGATGTACTGCTTGCCTTTGAGGGTGAGAATATCTGCACTCAGTCTGCTCCAGGGCCTGTCTGGTATCTTCTGTGTCTGCATCGGCTGCTTCGGGTTTCCTAATTGGTAGTCGGCGCACACTAAACACTTTTGTACAACATCCTTTACGTCCTTTGACATACCTGGCCAATAGACTAGATCTCTTGCTTTTCGTAGGCAAGCCTGGTGGCTGTAATGTATGCACGACAGTCTGTTCGATCTCATAACTCTTGGTATGACTTGGTTGCTCTGGAAGAGAACCCCATTATCTACTGACATCTCGTCTCAGTAGTTCCAATTGTCGCGTATCTGCTCTGGCGCTTGCTCTCTTCTTTCTGGCCATCTTGTAAGTACTGTCTCCTTTAAAGTCTGTAGTACTGGATCCTGACCTGTGCATTTCTGGAGGTGCGCAAGTCGCTCTGGCTTTACTTGAATGTATTCGAGGGGATCGGAGCTGTCGAGCTCTACTGTTAACACTTCAATTTCATCTCCATCTTCCTCATCCCTTCTTAAAGATTACTTAAAGGGGTTTGTGATCGCTCTCGACTGTCGCCGTCTCCCTCCTAGCTATGTACTGGTGAAAGTGCTGGCAACCGAATACGATGGCAAGGCACTATTTCTCTATCTGCGGATAATTTCTCTGGGTGGCAGTGAGTATGCCTGACGCGAATGCGACTGGCTCCCATTCTTTAATAATGTAGCACCAAGGCCACCCTCGCTCGTGTCGCATTGTAAACGTACTTCTTCTGTGTTGTAAAGCTTCGGGACTGGGTGTTGTACTACCAATTCTTTCACCTCCTGGAAAGGCTTATCATGCTGGTGGGACCATGGGAACTGAGCATCCTTGGTAGTGAGGTCACGCAGTGGCTGAACTATGTCTGAAAGCCTGGGTGAAAACATCCATATCTGTTTAAATCTTACTCGGCCCAGTAATCATCTCTTTCCTTAGGACTTCAGTAGAGTCGAGTAGCATCTGTTTAGTGGTTGTGTCTTGTTTCTTCTGTATACAACGTGAACTGGAACAATTTATCTTTAGGAATTAACATCTATTAAAAAAGTGGATAGAAAGTATGAAAGCCTTTCAAACACTTTTTGGCAAAGTTTTGCAGGTTTCCAAGTCCTAGTGAATTCATCATGCAAAATGGTATGGTTAATGAATTCGCACAGGTGTTGGTGAAGATCTTTCTATTCACACTGTGTATAAAGTGGATTATAGGCCTTGGAGTGAAACCCACTGCAGGTATGTCATCAGCACCAGTTACAAACTATCACATATAACTTAATGTAATAACAATGTCTTTTCCTGCAATGGCTGCTCTTACTTTACTCTTTTCTGTCTTCTAAATGTTGAGCAAAATTGAAAAGAATTTTCTGCTCAACACTGAACCTGTGTTGCTGTCCTTGGGACTGAACTAAAGGGAAAAAAGGTTATCTACATGTACAAGATCAGCAGATATGTCCGTTTGAATCTCAAGTGTCTTTCTGAAAAATTCAAGGTTGTCTTTCATGATTTGGATTATTCCACAGGTTTTCAGACCTTCCATAAACTGGTTAATTTCTCTAACTGGTGACAAGATGACGTTATGCAAAGAAACTAACCTGCGCAAATCTTCCTTATCCTTATGTACCAAGGGCTTACAATATCCTGTGATCAAAATTAAAGGAAGCCTCATTCTTAAATCATTACTCATCTGTAATTTCTAACAACGTTTGGAGAGACTCTTTGACTTCAGTGTTTTGTATCCCTTCCACAGACGGCTTTAGATTCCCAATGTCACCACTAAAAATGTAATTAACAGTGGATTTTGAAAAACATTTGGGTCCTGGAAACCCTTGTAACAATCCAAAAACAAAGCAATTTGATCGTAAGGCTTTCCTTTTTCATACTTATACTTATCCAACTGAAAATGTTGTGATAGCTGTTCCGGTATTGTTAACACCTACGTTCCTTCAGTGTAGACTCATGTGTATCCTGGATGAGGATCGACGTTTTTTACCATAGAAGAGTGCTTATCAATTGCTTTACTTAATAATTCTAACTTTCGTATATTCGAAGGTACTCAAATAAGCATAGCTTGGGTTGAGCACTCCTTTTGACAACTTTAAAATGCCCACACTGGTCTGTACTTTTCTATGAACATCTCCTCTGCAAAGGTTCGTTTTATTAACATATTAAGTCAAAATTAAGATCGTATGCAAGACCCAGTTCGGTTCTCACGGCAGCGGTTGATACCAACCGGTACAAGATAGATTTGAGTGAATAGCCGTTGCAAGCCACGGTTGGCTCGAATGGTCACAACGCTTTCAATTTAACATTCCCAGATTGAGAGGAGCTGGATATATTCACAACAAGGGAAAGACAAAGCTAAGTGTTGTAAATTTATTCACTTTTCAGGGCAAATAGGTAGATAACAGAAGTGTATCATTTGATCATTGTTCGATCCACAAACTGACAATGCCCTGGCGCCCTTGCTCAGAGCGATTGAAGACACCAAATGTACTGCCAGATTGTTGAGTGGCTGATCGCAAAAAGAGTGAGGGCCTGCAAAACAGAGTTCTTGATAAAATGGTTTGGTTGTCCTCCGAAACAAACACCTGGGAGCCATCAAACCATCTACCAGCAGCACTGAGAAACAGTTCAGTGTTCTAGATATCTATCTGCCCTTGCTAGAAGACGCAAGGGAGAGGTTGCAGTTAGTGCTGGAACACGGGCGAAAGACCGCTTCTCTGATTGATTTCACTGTCAGCATTTGTCATGATGTGGTGCGCGCTCTTTTCTCTTGTTTCAGTAAGAAAGCGCTCAGTAAGTCTTTCTTCATGGCTTTGAAGGAGGATTTTGAGAGAGCAGGACTTGGTTTGTGCTTTCTCAAAATTGTCAGTCGAAGTCGGATTGAAAGACAGATGGATTTCCCCATTTTGCTGAAGCCTTTTCCTGCCTTTTTCTTTGATGAGGATGGAAAATATCTGCCAACTTGTCGCTTGGAACGATTCCGAGTCAAAGCGACTCGGCGAAGAGTTTCAGCGTTGCTCGTCAAGACAGTTGTTTCGAGTTATCGAGGGTTCGACTTATTACTTTCCAGAAACACACTTCTTCTCGCTGTCAGCCATCTTCCTCATCACTGCAGAATCGCAACACAACTTCTTACGTCACGGGGAGCTGCCACGCAGCCATAAGGCATGAATTGCAGGAAACACATTTTTGGTGAAAATGTCACTGATCCCACAACACCTATAGCCATGGAATACTGGAAATTTTCCAGATATTTTAATTCCAACAAAAAGCTAATTAACATATATTCTATTCGACACGCCAGAGTAAATCCGCAGACATTCACGGTTTGCCTTGATACCTGTGTAAATAGACAATTCTCATTGAACTACGTCCAGTCCGTGCTTACCTGTCGTTGTAGTCATATTGCAAACTGGATTCCCTTTTATGTTGGTAATCACCGGTCTTGCACCTGGTTCGTGTAGCTGATGTTCAAGTTCCGATACCACATGGAATACAGTGTACATTCCATACTTCTCTTGTAGTTCGGCAAGTTCATTCGGGATTTTCCACATATCCTCGAACTGAGCATCACTAATGTCTACGTAAGTGAGTCATTGGTTTCGATAGTTGTTCTCTTTTTCCCTTTTCCGCCCAAAAATTGCGGTACAGGTCTTGGATCTACTGTCGTCATGGCTGATGCAATGTGTCGTGCCACTCTGGCCATCATGGAAACATAAGCTCGTTGAGGGTTGTCGTGCTTTCCTGCCAGCAAAGAAACCTCTCCTTGGAAACCTGCGATCAACATCTCCAACACCAAAAGATGGGGTGTTGAATGCAGCTTCATTTTCTTGTCGCATCGCGATAAAGATAGCCACAACGCCGTCGACTGACAAATTGAATTTAACTTCACTATCGGGCCAAATATTCTTATAACCTGAACTGCCCTTCACTTTTAGGTGGGCTGCAGAAGGATCTTTGTCAAGAATAGTTTCCCTTTGTAGCGGCCGGAATGACTCAAATCCAAAATATCTGTTTAGTGTTTCAGTCACGAGAGACGCAGTCGAAGGATCGTATTACCCTGTTGACATTAGAACATTCCAATTTTCGCTTGCATCTTCGCCGATCCGTTGCTCTCCTGCGTACCCATCGAAATTTAAAATTATCTCTAGGGTCACTAGCGGTAACTGCCTTAATCTCCAAGGGCTTTCACAATATTAAACTGTCCCTTCAACCTCGATTGTCGGTTTTCCACTCGGTAACTCAGCTGCTGCAGTTCCAACAAAACAAACCCGAGCTTTAGAACTGCCTTGAAACTGGAGCTTGCTTCAAGCTCCATTTCTGTATCCAGGAATTCTATTTTCACGAGATTTACACCACTATTATTGACGTCGAGTGACGGAGATTCAGATATTTTACGAAGTAGAATCTGCAGATTAGAATTTCGATGTATTGACGCCATCGTGTTTGAAACGAGTGACAAAATTTCTCATTAGCCAGGGCTTCTGACATTTCACGAAAAAAATTGTGAAATAGCGCGGCATTACGCGACAGGATGAGTCTATTACGCGGCAAATTACGCGATTTTTCCTCGACCATATTTTACCTCGTCACAAGTAATTATATGTAGTAATCTGAATTCCTAATAAGTCTATATGAAATTTAATCCTAGAATTTATAAATGGAGTTGCTCATTGGGCTAGTAATAGTATAATTAGTGAAATTGCGAGAATACGTTCATATAAAAAACAACAACTTAGTCGGGGCTTTTTTCCAGACCTTCAGGCATTTAATTTATAAATTTTAGGAAAGGGGCTTATCTGCCCAGTCTCAATTAAGTATTGATCTTAACTTTTTAATTCGAATGATTGAAATTAGTTCATTTTGAAATCAGAAAACAATGTGCAAAAACATATATTATTACCCCATAACACAATTTTAAGGATACAATGTAGTACACTGTGTTTACAACATAACTGTAGATCACTCCTTCCACTTACAAATTAAGTTAATGTTGTTATTAAATCAACCACCACAGCTATGAGCTGAGAGTTACTGAAGATCACTCAAGGCATATTCTCAAAATTCAGCTGCCAATTCTATGTTCTATAGTATACTTCATAGTAAATATTTTATGTGGCATGCATGTTTCTGTAACCTTGGCTTAATTTTCAGGAACACATCATGTCATATTTTTGTGTTCTAAATCAAAATATGTAGGAATATTAATACACTGTGTGCCTCATTGGGTACAATTGTAAAGTCTTAATCAGTTGTTACCTCCATGACTAAAGGACTGTGTAAACCACTAAATGAAGCAACTCTCTAAGTTGGAAATGAGCAACCTTAACTGTGAAAGTGCCTTTAACTGAAACACACTGAAAGAGCCATACATATAGCCCAAAGTATAAATGAAAATTTCAAGTGTGACCTTATAAAACACTAGTGTCACAGGAATAAGCTACCCCTTAGTCTGGACTGATGGACTTGATCCGCCTCATGCAACTGTGGGAATGAAAAAGGGCGAAATCCTTCAGTGACAAGAGGGCCATAAAACACACGGGATTTGTGCACTGTGTCCAAATCATCATGCCCTGGCCAAGTGAACAATTTGGCCCCACTGCTGACTACTGAATGCAGGAACTTGAACTTGAACTTATCAGCACTAACTGCTTCTAGAGCTCGTCCAATGTAATAAGATTTGCCATAACTGACAGCATAGTAGCAGTTATGCTAGATGTCTTGCTCAGTCAAGCGTTGCAGCTCTTGTTGGTGCAGTTCCATCAACATGTTGCACCGCAAGCTTTGTAAGCACTCGTTCTCAGGAATTGGGGTGTCAAGGAGTAAGTACCTGGTGTACGCACACAGGAAAACACCACAGTCAAAACAGTTTTGCTGTTGGGGGATTTCTGCTGGCTTGTTGGTGGAGAACAACCATTGCTTGTCATCTACGCCGTTGTCAAGCTCTTGGAGTAAACTCCACATCTTTTCAACAGCTTTTACTGCGGATGGCTTTGTTGTTGATGTTGTCATGCTGTCAAGAACAAGAACCTGTCTTCCTTGCAACAAAACAACAACAAAGAGCCAGTGCCTGGTATTGCCAGGGTTACATGGAAGAGGAATGACATGTTGTTCCATTAGGGGGGCTTTTCATTTAAGCAGTTCTTTTGCTGGCCTGCTGCCAACCCCCTCTTCAAATTGCTCCCATCCAAGATATTTTACTTTCAAACCCCTCTCTTTGCATGTATTGGCAATGAGGCCCAGGTACGACTCAATAATAAAGTTACTGAGATAATTATCTTCGTCAGATGCATTACCTTCTCTTTGTGATCTGCAAAAGCACAAGCTGTTCGTTCACTCAGTTTGGAAGCTTTTTCCTCAGGCAGTCCGTAATGTATGTGGGCACGTTTTGTAGTTTCCTTTGCAGAATTTTCTCCAAGAAATGTATGGAGGGAACTACAAGGGGACTTCTCATTCACTTGGCAAACCTTTTTCTTTCTGTCTGTTCCAGTCGGTTCCTTATTCACTCTCTTCGTTTCTTTTTTGCCAGGGAACTGCTTGTGCACGTAGTTTCTAGGTCTGGCTTGACTTCTTGATCTCCAACCTTGAAAATTTTCGAAAATTCTTTTGGCTTATGAAACGCAGGCTGTTCTTTGGACATAAAAGCTGAAGGTCCTGTAGCAGGTTTGCCATCCTGTAACTTGCGTTCTTGGGCAGTGAATGTTGAAGACTTGCAATCGACTTTGGAGCTGTCTTTACCGGCCCTGTCCAAGCCCTTGGGTGTGCCAGTCTTGCTCTCACTTGCTTGGCTAACTGTCTCGTTTCCTTTCTGGCTTCCGGTTCTTTGACTGCTGGTTTGGAGAGTTGTGCCCGTTCAACTTCGATGGACGACTTGATTCGCAGATTCCAATTCAGGAAATGAAAGATCTTGATTGTGTTTTCTTCCAAGGATCTTCATCAAGAATGCTGCTATATGCCGAAAATGACCTTTCAACGTCATACGATCCAAGGGTGGATGTGCATTAGCAGGACGCCAACTTGTCATTTGACTTTGATTTCCAAAACAATTTGAGATCAAGCTCTCCATCGCTGCTGTGTTTCACGGCCAGAGGTCCGGGGACACTGAAGTACAGTTCCCACCCACTTCTAGAAACTGCTTCAAATCCAGGAATGGCATTGATGGAGTCAAAACTTTGGCTTGCTAAACCTGTGAGATTCTTGGGATCAAGCATCCTGATTTGCTTAAGAAATTCCGCTCCTGGCTGGCCCCCGTCAGTAACATACTTGTGTAGCTTCTCTTGGGCGGCTGTGAATGCTGAATTGAGCTGAGTAATCATATATATTATTGCTGCCTTGTCTTTAGTGGTGAAGTCAAAGTCTCCTTCAAAACATTAATCAAGATCTTCTTGCTCCAGGTTACTGTTTACATCAAGGTACTGTTTTAAACTCTCCATTTTGTCGTGAGCCTGAGTGGCATGGGGCATCCTTTCTTGGAAGCAGTTTAGATACGACATGAGGGTCAGAGCCTTAACTTTCAAAAAGTAAAGCTGTGCATGCAGTTTCTTGAGGAACACTTCATCCTTGTACATCTCCTCTAAGTGGAAGAGGGAGTTACTGGCACTGCTTTGACCACGACTGATTTCGTCTGCAGCAAACTCTTTGAACAGTAGATAGCGATCTGCATGAAAGACGACTGAGTCAAACCACGCACTCCAGCTTTTTGTTGTGGGATTGGGTGGCATTGTGACTTTGTCTCCAGGCTCGAGGGACCTCTTTAGAAAATTGAAGAAACTTTTTCTTCCACTTGGTACAAGGAACAGATTGCGGAAACACTTAACAAATTCACTGGCCTCTTTGAAGCTCTTTTTGAAATCTGTAGCTACCAGATTCACAATGTGACTTTGGCAGATGATATGAACACAGTGGGGATATATACAAGACAGATTCTCGTTAAAAGCCTTTTTCATGTACGCAACATTGTCTGAACTAAAAACACGTACATCATCAAAAGCTATGCCATAATCGCGAACACTTTGCACAACTGTCTTTGATACTCTCTTGTTATTTGTCGCATCGAGAAGTGAGAATCAAGTAGGTACGCAATAGTGTTTCCCTTTGGGGAAAGTTCATCAAAGTCAAGTAAAACAGCCATAACATCAAGGACATATCAACCTTCGTTATCACTGATTTCATCCATCATAAGCGCCACTTGCTTATCCTTAACCATCTCTTTCATTTCTTCCCTTTCAACTTCGTATACATCGATCAAATAATAATCTCGCAAATGAGAACACTTTGGTACAGCTCCACCATTTGAAACTCTTGCCTGGAGGAAATCTCTTACGTAAGAGTTGTTCGACTTGTTTAACGGAATGTTCGCAGCTGTGTAAACACGAATCCACTCCTGGCAGATTTTGACCTTCTCCACTTTCGGGGTGGCATTGCAGTTTAGCACAGTCTTCAATGTATGCTGCTTGCTGCTCTGGCTTCTTTTCTGCTCATTACGTTTGTGGCTGTCCGCCTCTAAATGTCGGTCAACCGTTGCTTTCCTCAAATAATCCAGAACGACATTGCAGGACGAACACAATAATAAGCCTTCCTTAACATGGAAAGTCCCTGGTTTGTATTTTCTTGCCCTGTCTGCAGCAGTAATATTACTTGGCAGTTTAAGTCGCACTTTGGATGGAGCTTTTGCAGTTTTAACCACAAACTTATCCATAAGGATAAGACAATTTTTCAGAGAAAAACAAACGAATTACATTTTCCCGATAGCGAAAACATATTTAACTTATTTACCTTGTGAATCTGTGAATTATTGCAAAATAACGTCCAGCTACTGAGCACGTGGAATTTATTTATTTTTTAAAAAGAAGTCTATATCAAGAGCTATAATTTGCCAGTTTTCACAGCCAATTGGCAGCTGCTTTAGATTAAAACCAGTACCAGACTCCTTGCGCACACAAGGCCTGGTTGCTCATTTTTAGAGATGTGGCAATCAAAAGCAACTTCGATGAAAATTTCGTGTTTTGAACGGTTCTGAAACAGTTTTCAGAGGTAAGAATAATGCTAATATTGTCCAGTTTTCAAATAAAGCGCAAAAGTGTTTGTATTTTGAGCAAATTACGCGATCGTACGCGATTTTAAGTCAATTTCACGAAATCGCGTAATCGTGAAATGTCAGAAGCCTTGATTAGCGCAGAACAAATTTTATTGTCGAATTTTGGCAGGCAACTCCATTTCTTCTTCCCTCGCCCCAATCCCTACTCGCGTATCGCTTCGCTCGGCGACTCGCTCGAAGCCTTCGGCCCGTATTTGTTGCCAGAAATACCAACTGGAGTTGCCTGCAGAGGAGGCTACAGTGTTCCGAAGCCGAAACACCCCCAACCTGATCAAAGAGCCGCGAATTAACCAACGTGAGCCAACAGTTGACCGCTACACCCTACTCGGCTTGATATTTCCCGATGGTTTCCCTCAACTGCAGTCCACTTACAGTCATACTAAGACCTGGAGGTGAATCGTCACACCCCAGATTAGGTACGCTCAGAATGGGTGTTTCATCCCCAAATTCTATGCACATATTGTGTAAAACACAACAGGCAGTGATCGTTACAGGTGCGTATCCTCCGAAATTGTATCCAGCAGGCACCTCCACCTGCCCTTTAGGTGTCCAAATGCCTGCTCCACCACCACCGTTGCCTTGCTTAGCTTTTTATTAAAATTTTTTTGGCTTGGAGTTATCGTGACAGTTTCTGAATAGTGACGCATTAAGGAAGGTTGTAAGATTACATGCTGGATCACCTATAAGCAAAGGTTTCACTTCTTCCATTGATTCTTTTCACAGGAGATGTCAAAAATGCCCTGTTCTCAGTGTCCCGGTATAGTGTGCTCATTCGAAACATTCTGGAGTCATTTATGCTGTCCGGAAAACCAGCAGCCACATGTATAAACCGGCCTTCACTGTCCACCCTTCCTCACAGTAACATGGTGTTGGACTCTTTTATGGCTAAAATATTCCCCCTGGTCAAATTTTTGCAATTATATTCGAATGTGGCACCCGTCAACCGCTCTGACAACTCAGGGAAAAGAACTTATATCTTGATATGCATCGATCATCTTGCTGACTTTGTCTTCAGTTACCGGGAACTTTATCCACTTCCATGAATTGCAATGTAGAAGTTCACAGAATTCATTCTTCACATTCTTCATATCTGGTATCTGTATCTTATCTGCTAAGTTGGAGCCAAGTAAACTCTTCCAGTCCCAACCATGTCAAGTGATCTGTTCTTCAATTTTCCCTACCAATTTCCATAAATTTCAAGTATGAACAGGTTGGGGGAATTTTGTAATTCATCGGAAACATTAAATTGATTCTTATCAATAATCACTTAGGTGTGTTTCCAAAACCACACAAATGTCGATATCATTAGCATACATGTCTGCCTCCAGTGATGTCGTTGCCCGAATATTGTTCGTAGTTTTCGTGAGGCTACACACGTTCAGGAATAAGAACTTAGGAACTGGGAATAAACTATCTGTAGACTTGTTCTTTCTAAATGCCCTCGGTGATGTTAACTTTCTCAAAGCGATTAGGTTGTTTACATTGCGTTGGTTGTTTACAGAGCCGTGACAGCAAAATACAAATTCACTGGCATTTGATCTTGAGCGAATAATGACAGGAATGGGCAGTATCGTCTTTCGTTTTAGATGTACTAATTTACCACTACGAACTCCGCGGGTACGAAGTAGTCCCTGGTGTTTCAGATTTGCTATTACTTTGAAAAGAAGAAAGGTAGTTGCGTTCTTCAGCGAAATCAGTTGTGTTCTTGAATAGTTAGTGGAGGTCAAGCGTGAAGGTTATTCAGGGTTTCTGACGCTTTCTGTTTTCCTTGGCATTTTTCGGAATTCGGGTCCTGGATTAGGCGAAAAATCCATGCAGATAGTCAAATCAGCCTCGAATTGCTTTGATGGAAGAGCCAAGCAAGTTGTTCCGTGCTTCCCAAGCTTCGTGATCGCAAACGGAATACCGACTTCAGGGGCGGATCCAGCCTACAAATCTGACCGTGTCACCGGAAGTTGGGCCACACCCAAAAAGGGCGTTGTCCAAAA
>JANSTQ010154774.1:0-11370 GCA_026167885.1 Bergia puertoricense
CCAAATATTTAATTAGAATTGTATTTAAAAGTATTAATAGGTAATTAGAATTGTATGTAATGTTAGTCTATCTTAGTGTTCTCCATTAGTGGTGTAAACTGCTATTTTACTGCGACACTTAAATAAAGTTATTATCATTATTATTATTATTATTAATATTTACTGTCAAGTCAAATCGACTAAATTAAGTTGGACTTCAGCATGACGTTTAAACCATCTCAATTGTAGCCATTTCTCTTGACTGACTCTAGGAATGGGTCTTTATTTGTCATTTGACTTTTTCTTTAAAAAATGTTTGCTGTAACAAAGGACTACCGTTAACCTTAATGCTAAGCCTGGCTAATGCTCAAAACGTTAACTTCAATACCCAACCTTAAGGTGAAAAACCTTCAACTCTTCATATACCATTTTTGTCCAAAATGGTACCTCTTCCATATAACTACTATAAAAATGGTACTTTTTCATATACCTGTTATTTATGATTAGCCTTTCACAAGTATACTAAAATGCTAAATTTAGCGACCATTTCCTCCAGACAAGGGACAAAGGTCAAAAAAATCCTTTGAAGGTTCGTTTCAGGAAGTACTTAATAAAAGTCTCTCTATCTCAGGCTCCAACACATGCAAAAATGATTACTATATAATGCTTCCATTCATCCTACACAAAGCAGTGCAGTCTGAGACACAGAAGAGACATTTCAAATTTGAAGAATTCTACATGTATTCTGTATTAGTCAAGGAAAATGAAGTCAATCTGACAACTTAAAACTGCCAGGTTTAAAGTCAAGTTTCTCAGAAATTAGGGCATTTTTTTTCGAAATATGCCATTGTTTTGTATAAATTTAAAACTACTGACCAAAGAAACGAAGGTTCACAAAAACCTTCTAAGGCAACGTGAACGAACAAAGGTTTGAAGGTTCAAAGGTTCGTCCCAGCCCTTACACCAACATACGGATTTAAAAATATAGTTTAACAAATGTTACCTTTTCATAAGCAAAGAACTTAATGGCCGACTCAGGAGCAATCTTAACCACGTTTGCTCCATTCCCTCTCCAAAGAGACTTCATTCCACCTTCTTGTACCATTGTCTTCAAGCCTGTCATGATACCAATTTGATTTGTGGGTGATGCTTGCACCTTGTTGCACAAATTATATAAAAGATCAACTTTGAATTAGTCTCATAACAAGGACAAATCACAAAGCACATTCAAAATTCACATTTCAAATTTAAAGAAAACAACTTTCAGACTTTATAAATGCAATTCTGCATTATTAACAAAAAAAATTCACAGCATTTACAATCCAAGATTTATTAACACAAAAGTCAATTCTTGTATCATCATCTTATGATGCCAAAATATACTTTAAATCTTGTTGCTCACTCTGTAATATCTTTGATTCCTCCTAACAACTTCATTTTTCAAATTAAGAAAAAAAATGAAGTAATAATGAGCAAACAGACAAAAAACATAAGGCAAAAAATTAATAGTTATACAACTGCCAAATGGGTGAGACATAAACGGTCCCATGCACGATGTTCACCGCAATGTTAAAAAGAAAGTCTAAAAAACTAACATTTAAAAAAACATCAGATTTTGAGATAATAATAATAGTAATAAAAAAATAATAATACACTTTATTTAAAACAGGGAAGCTAGATTTACTCAAAGTAATTTTTTTCTTGGACCAAAAGACAACACATTTTTATCATAATGAAATGTCTTTTTTTTTGTATTCCTTAGGTTTATACTAATACATGTATTAGCCAGAAACCAAATTTTTAATGGCTGATGTCAAAACACTTAATCAAGAACACCAAGTTAAGCCAAAAGTTTCTGGTAGCAACTATATGAGCAGACAGAGAAACAGTAATAACATTGAGATATTAGAAGTAATATTATTTTCATGCCCTTCCATTTAAAAAACTTACAATTCCAGCACCCTAATCACATTAAACTGTTTTTATGATGTTTTATGAGTTTATTAATGAAACAACACACACATTACCTGTAGCATCACCTTAAGCCTGTCTAAAGGAGCAGTTGTTGTCCTTGAAACTGAAATTTAAGAAACAAAACTAAGTAGATCAAATTAACTTTTAAACTAAATAATGAATTCTTTGTGTTAAACACTTATAAGTTCATAAAGAACACGAAATAGCGATGATGAAGGGAAGCAAGCATTAAGGACACTAGAGCGAGGCTCAAACATTTTGTTAATATTAAGTAATCTATAATTTGTTTGATTAGTACTTTAACGTGATTCGCTGCTTTTGTTTGTTTTAATCTAAAACTTGGCGTCATGACGCGCACATGACTAGATTTAATCCTTAGTGATCTGTGTGCCGTGTGGATTGGAAGTGTGCTTTAAAGTATTCGAAATACCTGTGATTTAACTGTGCTTTTGGATAATTGTGGATCTGTTATACCTTTGGCTATTTAAGAGGCAAGTGGGAAACAATACGTAAATACAATCAACTTGTATTATTTTATATTTCATTAGGACTTTCGTTTAGAGTTTTTGTGCCTGACCACATGTTTAGATTTGAACGTGCTTTCACTTAGGAAATTACCTTTAGCAACATTCCCGCAAGTGTTTCTGTACGAACATGTGTGCTATAGCCTGATTCATTTATAATTTAGTCTTTCTATTATCGTGATTGTAGATATTACGCATCTTTCTTGTAATCTCGCTACTAGTTATTACACAATGATTGCTAGTCTGAAAATATGATCGGAATGCACCGATATGTACTAGCTTGAGATTTATGATTGAAATGCTTCTGTATCTAGTTTTGATTGTTTGATTTTATTGTATTGTATTTCAGTTTACGTTCAATTACTGCCATTAAATCACCATCAACTGCTCATACTTGGTTTTCTGTGTTTTGCCAGAATCAGTCAGTAATTTATCCCCGCTCTGTGAAACCAAACACGTTTGCTGCGACACACCGTTTAGCCCGTGACAGTTTGGCTCTTCAGCAGTCGCCACCAGACGTAACAACAAGGATTAATAAGATGTACCTGGGGATCTGGGGGGGGTACCAATACATGTGGTACCATAGGGCAGGCTTTGTAAGCCCTTTTTGTCTGAAACTGGGTAGAAATTTCGAGACTTTGATCTGAAATTGGATATCGTTTTTCAGGGGTGAATTTAGGAAAGGGGCCAAGGGGACCCCTTCACTGGCAATTTTGCAAGAATTTTTTTAAAGAAAATCACTGAAAAATACCTCTATTAGAGTACAGATACCCTTTTTGCCCCCCTCCTCCCCCCCTTTTCCAGTGTTTTGGGTGCCATCCATCCCTTTTAACAATTTCTGGATCTGCCCTAGCTTGTTTTTGGACTAAACTGTTAGGGTATGTTGTATACCATACAAAAGACATTTTGCAGCACTGAAAAGGATATATTAATTATAATTATAATAATAATTATTAAATTATAATAGTTTTTATTATTATATTCATTTATATTATTGTTGTTTTTATTATCATTAATATAACCTACTTACAGATGCCAGCCACTGCCCCAGCTACCAGTTGTCTCCACCACATACCAGTCTTCTTCTCCTCTTCAGTGAATTCATCTGGGACTGTCATGTCCTCTCCAATGTCAATAAACTAACAAAATTATACAGAAAGATAGAAAAACATGTAGATTGCACACTTTTTTGACAGTAAGCTATAAAATATGGAGGGATGTTAAAATGAATGTATGGGCTTAAACTGGAGGTAATCTCTTAAACTGGGGGCAATCTCTTAAACTGGGGGTAATATTTCCTGGGGGGAGAGTAAGGTAATCAACAAATATTTCTTCGTGGTGGGGGTACAGGTATTTTCTTACAACAAATACACATGTATAAAGGTAGCACTCAATTCACAGAAATTAAAGTTTGATTTTTTTTCTTAATATTTAGGTATCATATTTTTATTAGATTAACACTGATGTAAATGTGTGTTTTCAAAGTGCCAATAAATTACCATTGTTGTTGGTATCTTCTATAAATATACAAGACTAAGTAAAACTTGTACCCTAATGGTCTTCAAATATGTTAAAAGTATTATCCTTTCCCAAGCCAAGTGGCTCATAAGGCTGCACTTATATCTGGTTAAATGCAGAGTGTTAAGTGGATGAGAGTCTGTGACTCCCCCTGGACAGGACACTAATCCATCACAGGTTAGCCCCCAGCATGAGAGTCTGTGACTCCCCCTGGACAGGACACTAATCCATCACAGGTTAGCCCCCAGCATGAGAGTCTGTGACTCCCCCTGGACAGGACACTAATCCATCACAGGTTAGCCCACAGCAGAGGGGGTACTCATTTATACAGCTGAGTCAACTAGAACAAGTCAGCTCGAGGACACAACACAGTGGTCAGGCTGAGTTTTGAACTCACGACCTTCAGGTTACCTCTTGACCACTCTGCCACAAACTCTTAAATATGTAGCCATGGAGTCATAAAATGGAAAGTTATCACATACTATTAATAAGTGTCAAACTTAATGAAAATTGTTTTGACTTACTGAAGAATGTTTCCAGAACTGAATGATGTCATGGAGACTGTGGCCACTGGGATTGAGGAGATGATATTCTCTCCACTCATTCCAGTCAACTTGGAGAGTACCATCTTTGTCCAAGCTGTAAGATTATAAATTATCACCTGAAATGTCAGTAGGTTGATCCACATACAATTTTAACAAAATCTTGTCAAATCTAATTTGAAGAAATTCTTATAAAATTTTAATATAACCAACGAATTAAAATTGAAGGAATACTGTCCTATTTAGCATGGATTTTGACTTTTTTCCAGCCCATGAACCATTATAGCAGATTATGATTTGACTAGAATAATTTGATATGCTACCAAAAATTATTAAATAATTACAATTTAATTTTAAAACTAAAAATCAATAAATTTTTGAAATCCTTGTTAGAACTGGCACATGAAATTTATACAGTAACATTAACATTGTATTTACTAATTTAATGAAATAGCTGGATTATTTAACTTTGTTTGAAAATCAATCAATTAACCAACCAATAAAATTTATAGATATATATTAATTTTTCAAATAAAAGGTCTCTTTTAACAAAGCTAATTTTTCCTTTTCAAAGTTTATTTCACTAGCTTCATCTGAATGTTATCAGTTTCCATTCCAACATTTGTGACAACTTCAATCACTCTTGGGACAAAGCATGTTGTTGTAATTAATATGAATATTATGCTTTGTTTCCTTTGCTTTTTTCATATTTTTTTTACTTAATAAAATATTTACCATAGGCATGATGCTTGACACAAGATATTCTAATTTTCAGAATCCAAAACTTTCCAAGATAAAAGCAAAGACAGCCACTGGTGATTCAAACAGACAGGACTTTGTGGTACAATAGAAATTTAATTGCATAAATCCATCTCTTTCACCTTTTTAACAGAAGGTCAATCTCTTGCTGGGTAACACTGACATTCATTTTCTCAAAAGCTTTAGCAAGCTCATTTGCAGAGATGGTTTCTGTGGATTGAATTAAATACATAATCATATACATGAAAAAATTACTTGATTCTGATTGGCTAAGAGCAGTGCAATTACTTTGTAATTCTATGCAAAAATGTGTAATTCCGTGCAATTACAACTACAAAAAAATATAATCTGATTGGCCCAGAAACAATGCTATTCAAAATAAACTAATCATGCGCGACAACAAAGTGGTGTGATCTGACATGCTATGCATGGTGTGATAACAAACCGTCCACTTGGTGCACCTCGTGAAGCTGCTAATTGTAAATTTGTATGAATCAGTTTACAATTTTTTCATGTACATGATTAACAAGTTATCATATGGTTTCTCGTTCAATTTGAAATTAATTTGCACTTGTGATTTTTTCAAAAAAACTCACTCGTGCAAATTAATTCCAAATTGAACACGAAACCATATGATAACTGCTACTAATTACACAGCACATATACATATGTACATAGAGCAGGGTTAAAGTTGGTACATGTACCAAACAAGTTTGTATACTGGTTGTTAGCCCTATATAGTTCATGATCAGTTAAAACTGATTAAAACTCTAGAACTGGGTCACCGATGATTTTTGGAAAATCTCAGATACTTTGGGGCCTTCAGAAAAATGGATTTTCTCTAAAAATGGGTATCAAAATTTAGAAATAACAAGTGAAATTTCACCCTGGATTGGGGTTAGAAAGAGCAAGCCCCTATCCAAAATTGGAGCTAGTGCCTCCCTGCAGTAACCAACAGGTACAGTGTGAACATTCAACTATTGATTATTCAAAGAACACTCAATATGTAGAGCTCTACAGTAGAACAGGGTTCAAGTGCACAAAGAATCTCTCATGTTCTCAATGGACTCCCTCCCCCTCAACAACTGACCATATTGTCATGAACATCCACGCAATTACTACTGACAGTGGTTAGTTGTAGAAATCAACTATAAGATAATCATTCACATAATGATATGTAATGTTGTTATGTCCTCCCTTTATCTCCCAGTCTCTATTTATAATCTCCCTTGGAACTAATAAGCCCACAGTCTCAGCTTTATGAAATGTAAACAAGAACGCCCATCTCTTTTAAGCCTAAACCAGCCCCCAAAGGGATTTTTCTCCGAAAACTAAAACAATACTTCTTTCTGCATTGGTATATTCCTAGTTAACAAATATAAATGTAAATAAATAAATAATTAAGATTTTAAAGAGTAATGATTACTTGTTGATTCTAAAAGATGTCAGATGTTCAAAGAACATCTTTCTCCCTAACAAACACATATAATAATATATCATCTGACCTAAACAGTCAAATAAATAAAAGGGTTAAATTTTATAGTTTCTTTAATATTTAGGTCTGGGCTGATAACTTACTACTTCCATCTGTGTCAACACTCTTAAACACTATCCACAACTTCCTTTCATGGTCGGTGGCATAATCAACAAATTCCTCAAATGACAGCTGCTTGTCTTGACTTGAATCACCCAGCTGCATTATTTTCTGTACATTAAAAAGTAAACAAACAATTTACATAACATTTTATTTAAATATTTGTATTAAAACAGTGCATGTCATATTCAGTGCATGTCATATTGATTATAGTGAGTGAATATACATATGCTGTATCCTTCAATTTAAGTGTCAACCTAGAACTATTGGTGACTCACTGTGCTGGTCTCTGTCAAAATTTCTTTTTATCTTATACAAAGATAATGTACAAATATGCACCTTGCACAAAATTCTATGCTAGTAACTAAACTCACTCCTTTAAAAAATATATGGATTAAGGTGCAAAATGGTGTCTCATTGAATTCTTTATTTTCAAAGTTCAGAATTTTGGTATTATTAAAATTATTTCAATATTGATCAGCAAAAAGCTCAAACAACCTGAGGCATGGATTACAGAACGAGAATAGACATGGAGGCATGAGATACACACTGTAATTAGGAGACACATACTGCAGGTGTGAGAGTTGGTAATTAAGAATGTAGTACACACAGGTGAACACCAATACCAGACACACAGCCATTTATGCACAACTGACACACATATCACCCAAACACAGACACGGTAGTTTCCAGAATACTGCAGCAGATTGAGGGTTGGTTCACCTGGTTTGATAAAACCCTCCAATCCCAATTAAAAAAACTTAAAAACATGTAGATATTGAGGAAAGCAGTAGTATATTAATTGAAATTATGACAATAAAACCCCTAAATTTATTCCAATGCCCCCCCCCCCCCCACAATATTCCCGGATCCACCCCAGCAATAGTAGTATCAATAGTTGTACAGTATAGATGGGTTTATTTCAAGTTCTTTAATAATGCAGCTCTCGCAGGAAATAACCATAATATTATATATCTTGTTAACTGCTAGAAAACTGAAATGTTAACATCAATCAATTTCAATGGGAATTTTGATTTTCCCTTAGGGAGCACCGACAATTGAGACATTCCAACATTCTTAATTGGGATAAGAACCTATTCCAGGTCAGTTTTCTGCCAACTAGCTATAGAGCAAATAGATACATCCCAAGCACCCTATAATAATTTCTGGGATAGCAAGAGTTCCCAAAGCAACAAATGCTCAAATTAATTTAGATGATAACTTTGTATTCTCATTTAGGAGTGGCCCGAAACAAAAGCACTGACTCGTAGATTATCTCATTAAGTAACTAGTAATGGTTTGAACAGGCTACAGGTGCCACCTTCTGTCATCCACAGGCCCAGATATGAGTTCTGACATTTGCAACTTAAGGGCCAGGCCAAGCAAGACATCTGGGTTATCTGAGAACAACAACCATATCGAAGTTCAACAAATGTAAATTAGTTACTGCATTGTAATTTGTATATTCCACCGAAATATCAATACTGATGGACCTCGTGTTTCATATTTTCAAAAATGAGTCAAAATTTCGGTGGTAGTAATTTCTCAAAAAAAAAAAACTAAAAGCAAACATTCAAGTAGCATACTCTCGCAATATTAACTGATGTTTCTACAAGTTTCCTGTAAAACTATAAAGTACAGACAACAGAATTTACAGAAACAGATTATTTTGGCAATCAACGCCTGTTTCAGTTCACTGACTTAATGAAGTTAATGCACTTGATGCAAGTATAGGCGGATTAAAAATTACCTCCGCCTGACCGGGGGTATATCTTCCACCGAGTTTCTTTAGGCCCTCAGCCAGCTCATCTACGTCTATTTTTCCATCTTTATTCTTATCAAGCTCTTTAAACAACTCTTCCATGCGCTTCTGGTCGGGATTGTAGCCATGATCGTCCGCCATCTTGTCCTTCCGATCCGCGTCCGGTTTGTTATCAAAACAATCCCGTTTCAGTTTGAATACTGCTCCAATGAAGCTGTGACGTATTATCTGCTAACTGTCGTTATCAATGGCTCTATAAGCATTCATTCATTCAATTGTTTTCGCTCAAAAATTTGAAATGCAAATACTTGCAGCTTGGAGTTTTGATAACTTTTTTAAGCTTGGTAACCATCCGTTTTACTTCATTTCGTGTTTCCTGTTTAATTAGGGGTTTCCTTGATCCTGTGACCAGTCGGGCTGAGCTAGACTCTCAGCCTCTACATAAAAGTCTTAAGAAATAGACTTTAGAAAGTGAGCTGATATATATAGCAATATTTTCAACTTTTGGAGGTTGGTATGACCGGAACGATAAACTAACAATACCGTCAATGCGCTAATAAGCGCCCGGGGCGCTTATTTATTTTCTAACCTTCTAGAGGGGGCGCTTAATAGAGAGGGTGCGCTTAATGAAAACTCGTTGAGAGCCAAAGTCAATGACATTTTATTTAAAAAAATACCGCTAAAATCGCCTGTATGCACGATTTTATATAAAATCCACGCTCAGATGTATTCAGTGAAACGTTAGTCCTTATGTTAACCTTATAGTATACTGTAATACAAGACAATTTGTCTCTGAAACGTGATTATTCGGTGTTTAAAAACATTAACTTCACCTGAAATTTGGTTTAAAGATGGAGCGGCGCTGTTCTAACCACGAATCGTACAGGTCGGTAGATCTGTGATTTTGATGGTTGCCTACGTCTTCAAACACGCGATCTGTTCATTTGTTTTGTTTGATTGAAGGCAGCCCAAATGAAACTCCAAAGTGACGTCAGGGGCACATCTAGGGGGGGGGGGATTACTCGGGTGACTAGACAAGAAAAATGTTACTGCGAGCGGAGAGAGCGCAACCTATCCCTGACAGATTACATTTTCTTTTCAATCCTTCGTTCATTGGAAGCAGCATTACGCCATAGCAAGTGACTCTAAATTTGTATTTGTATATGAGTATTTCAATGTATGTTGTTTGTTCAAGACTGCAAAGTTAAATTGTTTCATTTTTTGAATCTTAAAAATGTAAGTCATGAGCCGTAGCCAGAACTCAAATTTAGGGGAGGCAAAAAAACTTACCCCGGTTCTTCTTCAGGCAGTTTTGAAAAACAGTTCCTTCAAATGTTTAAAAAAACCTCTAAAATCGACGAGAATCACAAATTTTAAGGGAGGCATTTGCCTCATCTGCACATGGCTGGCTACGGCCCTGAAGTCAAGTACTCATAAAACACAATTTTCATGGCTAAGACTTTGACGTTTGATTTCTAAAATTAGGACTTTATTTGTTTATTGGTATATCAGTTACATAGCAACTATATAAAGAGTCGGCAGTAGCAAATTGTACAATAAAATACATGAGTAAAAATTATTCTATTAATATAGTTTATATTTCTTAGAAATTTTTACGTAAGTGCTTTTCTCAGTTAGGATACACTCTTTTTTTTATAAGAACGTCTTATTTGGGGGCTGAGGCTGGATGTTCTTAATCATTTTGAGGATCTCAGCCTCAAATGTTCTTAAAATGTTCTTATTTTTTAGGATTGGGTACATGCTTAAAATCTTATTTTCCATTCACACATTTCACATTCACATTTTCTTCGCTCTTCGCTGCACTGCGGGAATTTGGCCAAAAACTTTTTTCCCGCGTGGGGAAAGTTCCCCGGAACGCAGCGAAGAGTGGAAAAGCGAAGGGAAAACGTGGCCAGAACTGGACTAGTAATGGAATAAAACAGTGTCGCGCGTGGCTCTACACAAGAATAGAATACAGGGTGACGTAGTAGGACACCAGAAAAGTGTTGAGAGAAAACTCGTCTTCGCCTCGCTTTCTCTCTGCTGATCCTCCGGGGGGTAGATAGGGTTAAGGCGTGCATCCAGTTAAAACAGACACCTCTCCCGGACAGACAGTTGGTTAAACGTGCATCTTGTTATGACGGATACTACATTACTAGATTTATCTTCACTTTTTTATTCGATTGAACCAAATTCTTGAACAAAACTATATTAAGGAACTCTTTAATAGGTGTATACTGTGTTTTGCAGCTGACGTTTAAACGGTAATTTCGGTACACAGGCCACTGGAAGGTTCACCTCTTTCCATTTCCACACGTTATCACAGCTTTTTACCAGCACTTGGTGGTTGTACATGATTGGTTCACAGCGCTCGTCGCGGCAGACGGCTTTGGCTATTATCTGGGGATATCGCATGACGTCACGGTCCGATGTGTACCACAAACCGCATGGTCTGGCACTGCGTTGCTGCTGTATCTGTGAAGAGAAACAATATTATAATATGGCCCTTAAATTATAAAAACCTATTGAAAACACGACATAAAAGAAAATTGTTCTGGTGTATTGTTTTGTTGGAATCAGAAAGACTTCTTCTCTGTAATCTTTTTAGACGCTTATTTTTAGATAACAGTACTGATTTTCCTGCATAGTTCAGACATTCACAGAGAATGTGCAAATGGCCCGAAGATTGAAAGATGAGCTGAAGCGTTTGCAAAATAT
>JANSTQ010154807.1:0-11368 GCA_026167885.1 Bergia puertoricense
GGGGGGGGTTTAGTATCGGAGTATCGAAGTTCTGACGTTTCTTCAAGTGAACGCCGTGGAAAATAGTGATAATCAGTTTTTGTATTGCGGAATTAAAAACAAAACAGCATCAAACATTTGTAAATTTATAGAAACTTCATTGATTGCAGCATTTCTTCATAGTTGTTGATATATTAGTGGAGTGATTTCAGATTCATTGATTTATTAAAAATATAATTTTTTTTCGTCATTCTCTGATCAAGTTATTGATAGTAATGTGGGGAGAAGCCCATATTATAGATTCATCCCAAACAGAGAAGAAACGGCTGTATCTATGAACTGTGATGAAGCGCACTTATCGTGAACAGATAATATATCAATATATAAATATATGTATGACAAAATTCGTCCCGTATATTTCTGCAAATTAATTTACTGCATAAATACAAAAATTGTTTCATTAAATTTTGTATTTTGAAGTTCTGTATTTCTTGTTTTCTTCGAACTTGGCATTCTCAGCGGGGCGTTTATTTGAAATCTAAATGTTTACAATCGTAAACATACTACATGTTAGTGTAGATGAAACCATTTAAAAATACGTCAAGTATTAAAAACGTGAATTAGTCAGCTGCGTGGTGTATAACTGCTTACTGCTACTTACTCTTTTAGAACGTATTTCGAGGTAGGTTTATTTGACAGGGTCGTCTTTTCGAGAAAACGAAAATATCGATAATTGAGTGTGACTTTGCTCAGGAGGAGGGGGTGGGGGAATCCCAGAGAAACGACGCCTTGGCAGTTCTTGTGGAAAAATCGATATGTGATGCTCTCTAAGGCTACCGCAAAGATAAGATGAGCAAAATCACTTTTCCTGAAGAAATTCAGACTTACAGTGGCCTTGTACAGGCTTTTTTCATAAGAACCAGATATTTTGGCCGAGGTTCGTTGTTCTCAATTATTTTTTGGCTGTTCTTGTTTCCAAAATTTACAATGTTGTACCTAAGATGCCTCTTCAACTGGAATTTCAATCTGTTTGGACGTTGGAAATACGCGTTCATTTATCGGCGGACAGATTATATATTATAGCGCATTTAATTTGAACAACGCAAGATGTGTGGAGTTGCTAAAATTTTTTATAGTTTTACATAGTTTAACATTTATGTATGAAAACAAATGTTGCGAATTAAAACATTAAAACTTTGGCGTTTTATTACTGATTCGGGTTAAATAACGAATTTTAATATGTCGTCTTGAAACACTGTTAGTGGCTCCGAGTCTTCCCAGCTTAAATTTTGGGTGATTTGAGACTCGTTGTTTATTATATATATGAAAAGGCGTGTATTTGAGAGGGTGTTTAGTCAAGTAAATGCGGTGATCGAATTAATATGATATTTTCAACCAGAGTGGCAATATCTATATTTAGTAATGTTTACATTATTTGTTGAAATAACTTTATCATGATTTATTTGATTATTTTACTATCATTGTGCTTTTCATATTTTTGTTTTTTAATTATGTTTGCTCATACTTTTTCACTCGTGTGTAACTTTTGTCACGACCTAATGATAAACAGATTACTTGGCAGCTCTTTAAGTGAGACATTGTGTCTGAACTCTGAATCTGCACACGCACGTGAGATCAGACCGCAAGATGATAATGATTCTGCTGTTGTTTTCACAATTTAATGTTAAAAGGCCATGATCTACGGCAGATGGTCGAATAATGTTGAATGCAATAAAAATCCACGTGTAAGAACTTGCAAGAACTTCCAAATTCGCCTGCAATCGGTTTTGAGTGATTTGATATCAAACGATAACTAATGATGGATGATTCCCAATTCGGGCCACTATGTTCTTGGTCCACGCACCGGGTTTTTTCTGCTTGGAAACTTTCGAAATACGCTTTTCGTTGGCTGATTTCATCCGTATACGAATATCTTGACTTGACAGCGCAAATAATTCTAAAGCTTTTTCGAGACTTTAAAAAATATTATATTCCCCAAAACTTTACCTCGTCATTTCTTGTGTCGCCCTCCTTTTAAAAGTACATAAAAAATAAAATCTCCTTATTTAAAAAAAATGAATTTGCACGTCAAGCGTTTGGGGTTGTTTACATTGAAATGCCCCCGGGGGAGGTTTGGTTGCGTTAATTTCGGAAGGATCGCGTAATTTGGTATGGACCAAGAGGTCACGAAGGCTAGCGTTTCGACGGTTGGCGATGACTGGCCGAAATGAAAAAAAGCCTTTACAGCGGGATGAGGTCTTGAGGACGTTAAGATTTTTGCGGAGAATAAGAGAAACATCAGGCCTAGGTCGGTGGCTTGATTGGGAAGTTATGACTAATAGAGTTCGGCCAGAGGACTTGTTATGTTTAGGTTTGAGAGTGTCACAGCGGTGGATATCAAGGACACGTTTGATATTTTTATTCAAAAACAAACGACTGTAAGGTCGTTTTACCAAGGAGTTGATAAGATCTTGTGCAAGATAATCAAACGAGACGTCAGAAGAGCAGATGCGTTGCAATCATAGAGCAAGACTGTGTGGGGCAAGGTGGATTGAAGACTTCATTATGTATTGGTGTTTAGCGGTTGGTTCAGTATGCTGGTCTGTTTGAATTGTTTCAAAAGCTCTGTTTTCACATCAAGGAATGATAGGAATTGGATCGATAACTTAGAATACTCGGGAGTAAACTTTATAGCTTGATGAATGGAATTGCGATAATCACATTGGACGAATGTTTTCTTTTCCTTCGGTCCAGACCGTAAATATGTAGTTAATATAACGCCACCATACAAAGCGCTTGTTTCTCTAGGGCTTTTTCTTCGAATTTGGCCATGAAGAGGTTCGCGTGAGATGGTGCCATAGGTGTGTACCAATCTCAGTTTCATGTATCATTATGGCCGTACTGTTCGTCATTAATAATAATAAGATTCATCCCAAGAAGCACTTTTACAGAATCGTTCGGTCGGTACGGTCATCGGTCCGAGCATTTAAAAATGTTTACGGCAAGCTTCAAATCCTTCCTTGTGAGGATCTAGGAATGTTGGTATCAGTATAAGAAAGATACATCAAGAGTGACGAAAATACCATTGTCGGGAAGCTGTCCCATGTTTTGCAACTTTAGAAGAAAGTGAGTAGTGTCTTTGACATAGGATGGCTTGCCTTTCTTATGGATTTTTGGTAGTATAAAAATGTTCTAGCTCCAGGGTTAGGATTCAGTGTACTTTAAGTATTTAATGGTTTGTTCATTAGTTATGTTATTGCGCATGCGAATAGTATATTCCCGTTTACGCTCTTGAATTTTTTTTTGTCTTTATTTAGCTTCTCGTAGTTTTTTTCATGTTTTAGTTGTCTCATACATTCGTTAAAGACATCACAACTGTGCCTGATCCCTTGCATGTTTGATCACAATGTCCACGCGTTTTCATAAGTTTTCTTACTGCTGGCCCCGCGTACATCTCCTATTATTTATTTTAGGGCGTGACTGGGGTACGGTAGAGAGGGCAACTTTAATCTTTATTGTATGTGGGAAATTATTACAGAATCACATACATACGGGAAAAAACCGAGCATTCCCCAGGGAATTTGAGGTTTATTAGTCCAGATTCCCTTATGGGTGAAGAAGGCTATTCTCTAAAATACCATCATGAAGAGAAAAATAGGTTATCAAATACCTTTATCCTGAGACATAAGGCACAATTGTAGGTGCAGACATGATTTAGGCTTTAGTCAGTACATTACCTATATAGTTCTTTGTGACGCAATTAGACCAAAATTTGTCAATTTAATTGAAGATTGGCCCATCTAAAATCGCTGAGACGGATGTAAAACTTCTTTCGTCATCATACCATATGAAACAGTAAAGCATATATTAATACGAAATAAAAACAATTTACCCTGATCCCATTCACTTCCAATTCCCAGTCTCGCTTTTTAATGTCAAATGTAAGGCCACCTGGGCATAAAATTGCTTCAAACGCCCCCTCTTGCAGGTGGTTGAATTGACATTTTGAACTGATTAGTACATCATGAACATAAGCAGACTGAGTCTGAGTTTACTGGAGCAAGATCACACAAACAGACGTGCCTCTCAGGCATGATCGGCTATTTATCGAGTTAGTGAGTTACATTTGAATTAAAAATATAACAAACAGCTACGCAGTATGAGAGCCTGTGCCTTGTACGAGAAGCGAATTAGATCTAGAATCGTTTTAGGGATTTTTAGGTGAAAGTTCAAAATTGTTGCTCAAATTGAGTTTTTCTTGTGTGGAAGTGTTAGTTTTTGAGGTTCTTCGTAGGAAGTCTGAGTTATATGACCAACGTTTTACAAGACGTTTTCTCGCAATCAAAATTCATTTTTCGAAGGTCCAGGATTTCTTTTATTTTGCAAAGAACTTACAAGAAATTCCGATCACTCAGTTAAGTTTACTGTTTATAAAAAAAACGTTTTCACACAATCTGAAGTAGATCTATCGCTTGCGCTTCTCAATTATTTTTTTCGGACTTCTCTGAGTTTCATTGAAGCGCAGAAACAATGACTAAATGTTTATGATTGCTTTTAAGTTGAATATGTTGGCAGAAAGAGGAATTTATTGATGCAACGGATGTACAGGAGATCAAACCAAGGAAAAGTTTCTTAGCAGTTTTAAACTTATTCCTGTTTGTTCGATATATCGTGACTTTGTTTTGTGTAAACAGTGCTTTTTTTTATTATTCCTGCCACCTTAGAAAACCGTTTTGCGAAACAGGAAAATGGAGTAAAATTGCTTCTGCCGCCGAATTTTCTACACTTAATTTAGTTGTTTTACAGGTATTTAAGATTCATCGCAGATTGCAGATTGCAGTCACTGCTCTGCATCTATCTTAACGTAATTTTAAGAGCAGAAAGCACGTTACCGGCTACAAGAGCAAGTGATAGTGAATGCGGCGATTGTCGAATATAACTCTTACAGCCTATAAAGAGACATGCACGATATTCTTATACAATAATCTTAACAATCTTCCCGCCATATACCACAGGCAGAGACGGGTTGGCGGGAAAACACCACATGTTTTTGTGTACATTTTTTAAAATTTTTCCTGTTTTAGATATAGCCTGAAATATACTGATTCTTAATGTTTTGTCACTTTGCCTAGTTTACAATAGCTCTTAATCTAAGATTTGACCGTTTAGTAATTCAAGCATAACTCAAACTTAACTCAAGCACAACTCGAACTTTAACGCGATTATTAATCTCTTCTCAGGCTGACCACGTCTGTGAGTGAGTATACGATAGGGGAATATGCCGACGCAATAGAAAAATTATGCCAAGGTATTTTAAGTCAAACCATGACTTTATTCTTGACTACACACTGAGCTGTCGATTGAGAACTTGAATCTAAAGTCTTTAAATTAGAAAATGCTACTTTATCACAATATAAAGGATGCTACTGGTAAATTTCTTATGGTCTTGTAACCAATATATTAACTGCCAGTATTTTTTCAGATACTTATGTATCTTGTATCTTTGAAAGTGCTATTGGTTTGCTACATCCACACAGACGGTGGAAGCACCTGGGTGGTTGACAAGGCGGGTAATTTGTGCAGCACAATCTTGATGATTATGGAGTAAGAATTAGTAGACCAAAAACTTAAAGTTTTGAAAGAATTCCCTGGTCAGGGTGCATGAAAGAAGTTTAATACTGTTTCAAATTCTGAAACAAAATATGCCCATGTGCACTGAAGTATAAAAAGTTTATTACTGGTCGAATGCTTCTCTTGGGATCTAAGAAATGATAAGATGACTTGTGTTTCTAAAATCAGTAATTTTTATCCCTCCCCTGTCCCAGAGTTTTATTTAATGCAAAATTGAACCTGTGTATTTGCTGCACAATATATTTTGTCGCTCGAGGCTGAAGGAGTTCGTATCGTGTGAACTAAGAGTTTAATAGAGGTCTAGTGTTAAGTGTATATATTTTGTCTATATAATTTATGTACTGAAGGTATCACAGGAGACTTTTGGACAAAAAAACTTCTTATCTTTCACCATCTTCATATTTTTGCCTTTTCAGGACGGGGTTGTCTTTCGAACATCAAAAACTTCAACTTAAAATCTTTTTTAGTTTCGGAGCTATAACGAAAAATGTGTGTTCAGCAAAACTCTCAGCGCGTCGAATTGTTGACAAGATCTGTCAAAGCAAAGCAAACACTCCATGTTATACGTCATGTTCGTTCCTTGCCATTGTATTCAAACACGCGTCGCTGTCATGGTTCGTAGTTTTGTCGATTCATGTTTGCTGCTTTTATACTCTGTATATATTTTCCATTTTGAATCTCGATGTAGTTTTACATTTATAATAGTTTTCTGTTCGGATATAGTTAACATCGTCTCGCTGTTTTGCCTTTCTTCGGCTCGATTGCCGGTACTAACTGACCTCCAGGCCATCGGCAGATATATTGCCATCGTGACTAAGATTTTAAGATAAATTTGCCTTCAGTAGGAACACTCATTCAATTTTAAAAACAATAGGATAATTTCAATACTACAAAGACGAATGCAAATTGACCATACTCGCCCGATGTCTTGTATTTCTTCCAGCATGTGCAACGCTCTTTCGAAATGCCTGGAATATTCTCGACAGCTGTACTACTAAATACGCGGCTCTGCTGCATCTACTGAAGCCTTTGTATCTTCCTTCAAGGCACAGTGCTCCATCTCGCCGCTTCTGGCTTTACTCGTTGGCGCTTTAGTTCTTGACAATTTTAAAACGTACGAAAGCGATCCACGCTAAATACTGATATTAACTGTTGCGTTTGCAAAATTAAATTGTGTATTATGTGATATGATATGATATGATATGATATGACATGACATGATATGATATATTATATTATATTATTATATAATATTATTATGTTATATTATATTATATTATATCCTAGATTTCGGAAGACACAGTGCAGTCTCAAATTTTGGCATAACTATTATTTCTGAAGATCCGTATCATTATTTCGGTCTATGTGTATTTTTCCACGGTAGCTACAACTAGTGGATATTAAAACGTGTTGACATACGATTCGGTCTCGAATTACCTGCCAAGCGATCATTGGCTGACGCAGTTTTGCGGGTGACAACTGAGTAAACATAGATAACAGCTCTACAAAATAAAACTTGCTTTTTCTCAAGTTCGATTTCCCAGTAGTTTTCGAAAGTTTAAGAGGTTTATTCTCCCTTGATATTTAACCAATTCTGCTGAATTTTTTCCCACAATTAGGCAACTGTGTCAACTACAAAACGGTGTCTCAGAATTTGTTTAAACGCTGCCATTGCTTAGTTATTGCGATTTAAGGTGGTTCCCTAGGGTTTTTGAACCGCGCCAGACTTGAGTGCGTGATTTTTCAAATCAGTTTTGTTACGTCACAACACGTGCGGGTAGAAATAGAAACTCCACAGTTTCTCAATATTTCTTCGGTGAATTTTTTAGACTTTGTAAATACGAAGTACAAAATTCATCTTCAACATAATTGTTTGTTTAAAAAATACTATCGAACAATTAGTTATTTTTAGTTCATAAAAAATGAAAATTTCAAATGTCTTTTTTCCTGTCCGAACGACCTTATGCTTTTTTCTTTTTGAAATGTTTTTTGTAACATTTTACGTTCGTTTACCACGTTTAAAGAAATTTCACAGAAAAAAACTTGAGAAATGGAGCAAAGTGGCTCAATTTTGCCTTTTTTGGTCGCATTTTGAAAAGCTTTGTTGCCATAGCAACGGGTCAGGCCAAAGGTTTGACAATGAGGAAAAGCTTTTAATGTGTTAAGTTCACAAATGTGTGATTATCTAGGCATAATGGCTAAAGAAAAAATCTAGCGACACAGAAACACTGCTTATCATCAAAATGGTAATCTTTGTAAAAACCCTGGGGAACCACCTTAACTAAGAACGCTGCTCGGATTTATAAAGTCTATTTTAAAAATTCATAAAAAAAATAACGAAGTCCTTTAATGAAAAACAGAGACTCCTATTTTAATATGACATGTGTTTGACACGTTACTACAAAAATGAGTGTTGTTTGCTTTCACGGGCGGGAGAATAAACCCAACGGGGAAGACGTGTCATTTTGTGCAAAAATAGCCTAATTTCCTTTCCAAAGAAATTCTACCCAAAAAGAGTTAAAGAAAGGAAACCAGTGCATCTATTGACCTTTCAGAAAATGTATACCTTCTTGGGGTCAGCGTAAATGGTTTACAAACTAGAGCGCACTAAAAAAGCCACTTAAAAGTCTCCTGTGATACCTTAATTTGTGTATATAATTATATAATTTGTGTGAACAGTTTTAGCCATTTTGCTAATTACCAAAGGCAAAGGTTACATTTATTAAAGGGGTAGATAACTTACCTGGGTGAGTAGAATACAAAATTTCCTTCAAAGAGTATCGACATATCATTTGTACATTTTTCATCCAAATTAAAACAGAACTACAATTTTTATTTTTTAGGATACTACAAAATGTAAGGACGGTTCGTTATTAATGACTAAGTGGGTGGAGTCGTTGTTTACGGGGGGATGTAAGATTTTACAAATGAAGTTAAAATTGGGGGTAACGTTTTCAAAACTGTCAAAAAACAATTAGGGCTTGGGAGGGGCAAGTTTTAAAACATTCTTTTTTCTGTAAGAACATACACTGAATCATTGAGGTAGTATAAACTTGTTGTAGCTCGAACCCAATTTTAATTCTCTATATACTGATCAGTGGCGAGTTTTAATACAATATGCAGTATAAATTAAAAGAAAGCGTTGAGAAGTCGTAATGTGAAAGTATGATGGCGTGTGACTTGCCAGTGATATTATAAAAGATTGGCGAGCTAAACTTTGACAGTTTTAACTGTGTGACTCAAGTCTCGACAGCTCATCTTTGTCCTGCAAGATTTGTAACGGATGTGAAGTAGCAGCGCTGTGGTAGCGTGTGTTTTTTGTTAGGGTGACTGTAATGATGTAGTTTTACAGTGCTGAAACAGTTCTTCTGAGTTACGTTGTTGTTGAGTAATACCGTGTGATTGTACCTTTTTTGTTTACAAAGGACTGGTTTAAGAATAATTTATTAACTTTGTCTGTTTACATCCTTTCTAAATGAAGTGTAATTATGAAGTTATGTGAACACTAGAAAGACAGTGAAGTGAAATGAAATGATAGGATTGCCATTAAGGTAACAGTGCGAAGTGCGCTGCCGGTCTGGTTAATTCTTGTTTCAGCGCTGCAACTTGACGTCACAATCACACAGCTGTTACCTCCATTAATGTCGTAGCACTATCACTGTCATTGTGTCACAATTCTAATACTACCACAGTGTAGCAGTAGTGATACTGTTATCACACTGCTTCATATGCTTTTTCTGTCAAAGTGTCGTTAAATACCATTACTCTCAATTGTGTAATGTCAACTGTTAATAATATTCTGCAATTGGTCTGGGATTTAATGGAGCCGAAACCAATTGTAGAACTGCATATATATTGGAAATTTTACTGATGACCAGTAGCTATTTAAGTATTTCTTTGAGATACGATTTTTCTCTTGTTACCATTCAAAACTGCTGTTTCACCACACACATATTCCAGCTGTGTATAGAGAAATGGATAACTTCAGGCTTCCCCCCCCCCCTCCCCCCCCTCCTTCAAACCAGCTTCATGCCCTCTCCTTCCCCAGAACCAAGTACGTGTAACAATGAATATGTCTTTTTTCACGAAAGGAGCATGAGGGGACCTGCAACCACAGAGAGGTACCCTGTCCCAACCCTGGCTGTAAAGAGCTTGTACCAAACGCCAGACTGGAAGAACACAAGCAGAGAGACTGTCAGTTTAAGGTGGAACCATGCCATTATTGTGGACAAGAAGTGACGGCATTGGAAAAGGAGGTGTGCAGATTTAGAATACATGTCTATAATGTTTATGAAGTAGAAACATTGGGCAACATCATTCGAAAACAAAACTTTAGCTCTGGTTTCGTCATATAAACAAAACTAGACTTAAAGCAAACGGTTATGGCGATGATATAACTTTATCCTAGAGCTTTGGCTCCTAAGAATTATTGACAGTGTTGCAAGTCGTTGAAAATTTGAGCAAACTGTCTGGCCCTCAGACTTAACTGATAACTAAAGCAAACTGCTCTGGAACTAAACAACCAAGGTACAACCAAGGATTCAACCTTGATTCACACTCGGTAAACTCCAGTTTGTTCTTTAGCTTTCTGTGTGATAGTGTCACGTGTGAAATTTCTTAAATGTATTGAAGCGCAAGAAAAGATATTTCAATCACGCATACTTAGATGCAACAATTTGTAAATCAAAATAACCTTGTAAGACAACCAAACAAAACTGCATGCGTCTTTTCCTTTTAAAAACACAAAGAATATACGCACATGAACTTGGAAAAATACTTATGCAATACCTCTTCAGACAAGCAATAGAATTTCAACTTGTATTTATTCATAGAAGAATTGTAACGTACATTTGTTTTGCATAAAATCAAACTTGGAGACGGTGATGCATGTACATTTTGCAACGCAAACAAGGAAAATCTTGTTAAAGAGACCTTGTAACCAGTTGGTTGGTTTCGATAAAAGTGATTACATTGGTAATAACATTCCATGTTAATTTTAACTTAGGTTAATTGCATGCGTGATCTCCTAAGAATAGTAAGTTATCTGCTCGAGTTAAAGATGGTACAACCTTCTTTTTATTTTTATTTTAATTTGCGAGAACCCGTGAAATCGCAACAGTGGTGTTCTACTCCCATGAGAGAATGTGTCAGTATTTAGCATTGCGTCGTTTTGAAATTGCCCATCTACCTCCTAGAGGCCAAGTAACCGAACGTTAGGAACTTGTTTTTCCTCATTAGTAATTTCTTTAAAGCTACATGTAAGTATAATTTTTTCTTATCCATAAGGAAGATCTTAGCTACTTATTCTAGACCTTTTTGTACAAACGTCTGAGATATAGATAAAATATTTTCTACTCGTTGCAGGAAACTTTATATGGTGCTGTAGAATTGGCCAGAAATACGTATACCGTATTTCCCCCAGTGAGCGCCGGGGGCGTTTATTCCCATTTCTTTGGTTTGGGGAGGCGTCTATTGGAGAGGGGCGTTTATTAAATGACCGTTTTTTTCAATAGCTGTGCACGCGTTATGTAGAAATTTGCTTTAATTGTGTCGCTAAAATGTAGCAACATATCAATGTGCAAAAGATAAAGTATTTATGAGTTCTGATTTTTCCGCCCCAGACGACCTCGGACTATTACAAGAGACGACTTCAGACAATTCGTTTATTTCCCAATACGGCCCCCCTCAATGATGAGGATTATTGGCCGGGACCAACGGCTTAACGTCCCTGTCCACGGACGGTGTGGCGAAAGAAGGT
>JANSTQ010154818.1:0-11366 GCA_026167885.1 Bergia puertoricense
GATTTAACAAGGTCAGCTCCAACACTAGCAAAGTACTCATTAAAAGAGTTTGCAATAGCTAAAGGATCGGTAATTTCTGATTGATCAGGGAGTATGATTTTAGATGGGGTATTTAATGATTTTGATTTAGTTGTGATAAATGTCCGATCACCTGGCTAGAATTGCAATATTCAATGAAGCAGTTTAATAATTTTAGTTAGTTTGTGTCTGTTTAGTTGTGGATGGATGAATGGATGGATGAATGGATGAATGGATGGATAGATGGATGGATGGACGGACGGACGTACGGACGGACGGACGGATGAATGGATGGATGGATGGATGGATGGACGGACGGACGGACGGATGGATGGGTGGACGGATGGATATAGACAGACAGACAAAATCATCTTTACCGACATACGACGGTAAACACATAGTTTATTTCTTTACTACTTGGCAGAAGGCGGCTGGATTACATAATTTGACAATGGAAAAAAAAGCAAAAATCGCAACAAAACTAATGGTCTTGAACACACTGCTGTATTTGTAAAACTTGAAGTAAAAAACCTTAAATACATATTAGAGACCAAACACAGCGCACTTTCCAAGAATATCTGATATATAATTATATAACAACCTTGATAATATCACTCATTAAAAAGTTAATTTCTATTCGGCTGCTCTTAGCTTTTGATAGCAAATCCGGGGGGGGGCAACTTTGGAAGGCGGGGATGCTCGTCGTACCTCTTAGGGGTAAAAATCGAAGGATTTGGTACTGCTTAGGGTACTGAAGACAAAATTTTGACATTTGCATACAATGCGGTACCTTTAGGGGTTTCCTAGTGACAAAAGTACAGAAACTGAATAAATTTTTAGAATGACCAGCGAAAGTTTATGGTAATACCACCGCAATGAAAAATGCAGCATCGACAATCTATTTTGTCTATGTGTCTATATTTTTGACTGGTACCTCGTAGGGGTAAAAATTCCTTTGAGCCACGCCCACAATGGTACCCTTTAAGGGTTCAGCTGAAATTTCCCGTCGAGTATCCCCGCCCTCCAAAGTTGGGGTCCCCCCCGGAAGCAAATTAGGTTCCAAGATGATTTTCCAAAGAAGAGGAATTTTCAATACTAATAGAATTGTAACGGCCAGCCAAAACATTTTGTTCTCATCAATAAAGCAGATTAGTTTAGGTAATCGTAAGACGGACAAAATGCTGAAGTAACCAAATTCGAATTAAATGAGCCACATTTTAGATCTTAAGCATTGCAGACCTCGCACGCGAATACCAAATGCTCACATCTAATATTGATCAATATTTAACAGTACAAAATGCTAGTTTTTTTTATATTTTCATAGGAATTCTAGTAGCAGCGATGTGGCGTGACAGCTGCACAAAAACAGAATTGTCTCCGGTATTTACAATTGGAAAAACTTTAATTACAAGATCCATATTAATCAAAACGGTTGACTTCTGAGACTGAACTATGGAAACATTTTATATTGGCACTGAAAGTACCGCTTTTAACAACTAACAAACTCGTAAACTCCAGCCACTTTGCCACTTTCGAGCGGTTTGCAATGCATTGTTGGAAATCTGGACGAAACGAATAGCATTGTGGTCAATCATCACGTGTCCTTAACTGAACAATGGTCAAAAAAGCAATTCGAAAGGTCCCTTTTTACGTTCTAATACGCAAGTAAAATCGAAAATTTATCAACGCTGTTAGAGAGCTTTCAAGAAAATCTTAAAATTAACTAAAGTGCCATTTTTTGAATCGCAATGTTGTATAGAAGTCAAAATATTGCAAAGTAAAAGCAAAACGTTTAACAATTCTTCCATACATAGCTTTACACAATTTTCGTCTAGCATGTATGCAAGATTTGTACACCGCCACACAAATGTCTTCATAAATATCGAATCTTACTTCACATTTAAACAAGCTAGCAACCTGAAAATTGGCAGAGTTGCTAGTTTTAAATTGCTCTTCCGATAGTATCGACAGTTTTTCATTTCCCTCGAAAGTCAAAATGGAAAAAAAAACCCGGCGACCTCGTCTGTTATAAGACAAACTTTAAATAACTGTGACACAAACAAGTATGTCTAAATTGAAAAAAATATACATCACCCGAAATATTTTGCAGAACACACACTGCTAATTCTATTTATATAAGATGGTTTCATTTTTGTATTCCAAAAAAATTGCAAATAAATGTTCAGTTTACTGCAAACGTGGAAGTCAAGACTAAATTTGAAATAAGAAGCTTTCAAAGTATCATTTTAAAATGAAACAAACTAGACTTTTCGCCCCTGGGGAAACTAATGGTATCAGTCCCGCACTTTGACTAATTGGGTATGCAAAAAAAACTACAACCAAAAAATTGCGAGCTCTGTTGTTCGAGGCCAATATGTCAGAAAAACACTGAAAGACTAGTTGTGAAAAACTGATTTTTTTTTCTGCGTAGACGAGTAAACTCAAAATGTGTTTTCACCAACAAGGGTTGATATGGTATGTTCTTCGCCGTAGGGTCGGATGTAAAACTTTCGTTTCGGGCGTTCCTCTTCTTCAGATCAGACTGGGGAATTGTGGGAAAACCATTGTTTTAACAGTGGGGCATTAAATGATGCGGATCGAAAAAGTCAAATCTTGCTATTGGTTGAAATTTGGAGCATCTAACTGGTTAAAAATGTTTGAAACTATGTTAAAATGAAAACCGTTCATTGATCTCGCGGTTGCTGCAGCTCTCATTTTCCATCAATGATTGCGATTTTTCTTTGATGTAGTTTAAAAGGGCCCTTTCACGGCTTTACGCATACTCAAAAGTTTATTGACAAGAAAACTAAGTCTGAAACAAAAATATCTCTAAACACGCGTTGTTCAGATACCGATCTAAGTTTTTCAACAGACAAATTATATGGATGGTCTGTTTTGGTCAGTGATCAAGTTGGGTTATAATCATTAGTAATAACTAGAAGTGATTGATCAAACGATTTTTGGTTAGTTAAGATATTGTTTTTACAATTGGAAAAATTAAATAAAAATGTATCTTCTGAAGAACAGAAAATCCATTTATTCAGCCGTGAAAGAGATCCCTTGAAGTCCTGACACACCTGAGAGCCAGTAATTTTTTGTCTTACCCAATCTCCCTACAGATGTAAAGTAATGGAGTTTTTGCAGCTGTTTCTGCTTATAACAGCCTTTCAATTCCCTTTGTCGTTTGCCCATGCAAACTGAATCATGCATTATGTTGACCAGCAACTTGCAAGTGTTCAGAGGTGCCAGTGTAGGCCCTGCGACAATAAACACTCGTGAATATCTTCTTGGAGTACATGTACGAATAAGTGATATCTAATGGTTGATGCATGGTGGTCAATATGAGTAGAGAAAATATATTTTAATCACTTTTCATTTACAGTAGATAAATGTACAATGCTACAATCTGACAGTGAGGTAACAGTGACGGGGAGTGACATTCATCTGACAATAATGGAGAATGATGCTGGTGTGACAGCAATGAAGAATGACGCTCGTGTGGCAATGATGGAGAGTAGCACTCATGTGACAGTGATGGAATGTGACATTTATGCGACAGCGATGAAGAATTACGCTCGTGTGACAATATTGGAGAGTAACACTCATGTGACAGTGTTGGAGTGTAAAATGCATGTGACAGTAATAAAAAATGATGCTCGTGTGACAATGATGGAGAGTAACATTCATGTGACATTGATGGTGGGTGACACCAGTGTGACAGTGATGGAGAATGATACCCGTGTGACAGTGATAGAAACTAAAACTTGTTTGACAGTGATGGAGAGTGACAACCATGTGACAATGAGGGAGTGATGCCCGTGTGACAGTGATGGAAACTGACACTCATGTGGCAGTGCTGGAGAGTGACACTCATGTGACAGTGCTGGAGAGTGACACTCATGTGACAGTGATGGAGAGTGACAACCATGTGACAGTGATGGAGAATGATGCTCGAATGATGGTGCTGGAGAGTGACACTCATGTGACAGTGCTGGAGAGTGACACTAGCGTGACAGCGATGGAGTGACACTCACGTGACACTTGCGTGTCAGTGATGGAGAGAAGCATTTGTTTGAGAGATAAAATGCCAAAAAACATTTTGAAGCTTTAAAAAGAATGGTTAGTTAATAACATATTCCCTTTCCATTAAAAGGCAGCACAATATTTCTACAAGTACTTTATCTATAAAGAAAAACGATAAATAAGCATCTCAAATATTGACAATAGCAATAAGTATTTCCTTTATACTTAAAAGCAGTACAATAAATTAACTACGTGATATCAAACAAAACACCACAAAAAGCATTTCAAGTACATGTATTTAATATAAATCGCTTTAAAAATATTTCCTTTGTGCATTTAAAGCAGCACAGTAGATTAACTTTTTCATATCAAATGAAACGTTACGAAAGCATCTGCAGCATTAAGGGCAGCAACAAACATTTCCTTTACATTTAAAGGCATTATGCATTTTTTACTATTACCCTTTGTTATATTGCTGTAACCACAAGTGGCCCAGTTGCCCATGAGTAAGTTACAGAGGTATAAAACACCCACAACTTTTATGTAGTCTGGTTCCTATAAACAAAAGCGGTTCACAGTTTCCCACAAGTATTGAGTTCATTTACCAGCCCAGTTTCGAACATCCCAGGCTTTCCACGAGTTTCTTCTCCCACGAGTATTTTGAAATCACTTCAATTGGAAATGTAAAGGTTTTACTTTGCTGAAGTTAACAGAAAAATAATTATCATAATAGAACTGTCAAAACATAACATTGGAAAACCAATGATTCTTAAAGTTGCAAAATTTTTATTCCAAATCTCTTAGAGTATTCATGAAGAAAATAAAATTTCAGACTTTCCAGGAATTCCAGATTTTCCAGGAATTCCAGTTCTCAGGAATTCCAGACTTTTCATGAAATTCCAGACTTTCCAGGAATTCCAGTTTTCGGGAATTCCAAGACTTTCCAGTAATTCCAGGCTCTCCAGGAATTCCAGAGGCATTCGAAACCTTGTTCCTAGGAGATCTGGTGGATAACATGAAATGTCAGTCAAAACCAGTCTGTAAGGCAGCAAACCAAATCATGGGTAAAACGTAACTCTCGGTTAGTGCTAGCCCACTTTCAAACAACTGGGCCCCGACCAAACCAATGACCACCTATTGGCATATCAACTTAAAGCTAGACAATTTAAACAATTATTAAAAGCGCAGTAAATTGGCTTTAACATTACTGTTAATTAGTCTAATTTTTGTAGGTTACAGGTACGAAGTTGGCTTGCAAGGCTTTTGTCTTAACGACAAACATCATACACTAGTTATGTTTTGTACGTACAGAAGTTTTGGAGTGGAGGAGGTCTGGTCTGTTGCAACTTCGCCAGATCTGGTGCTCTCAAATTTGTCCCCTGTATCATGACCATTCTCTTTTGCCTGAGCGAAAGCCTTCTCTTCACGTGGCGTACTGTCACTGTCTCTACCACTGCTACCATCAGTCACATTGCCGGAAGCCTCAACTGGCAGCGTCTCTATGACAATCCCCTGTACTGATGCCCCATCTGTTACCATTTGCTCCTCTACCAGGCTTTGACCTTCTCTGCCATGAAACCAAATCAACAGCCCAAACAAGATAAACACAGCAATCGAGGGGATAAAGGCAATCGCCTTGACTGGCAAACCAAACTTCAGATACCTTGAATTCATTCTTGGATCAGTAGCCAAGTAGGATTCATTGGTTCTTGGGTCAATCGTCTCAGACCGCCACTGGTAACTCACGAGGGTCTTGTTTCCATGGAAGGACTTGTCGCGCACACTGTAAATGTACCCTTTTGGGTCAGAGTACTGACCATAGTCAAATGGCACATAGAATATTTGGTTTTTCCACATATTCAAGTCAAGAATGATAACCAGGAAGATAATTCCATAGTTGAACCATTTGCCAGATATGTGGATATCCCAGTCTTCTCTCTTGAGAAATTTTGGCATTTTGATGTAAAACGAGGCCGTATTTACTCCTGGAAGTTTGATGTCAAAATTTGACTGGAAGTGAGGAAAATCCCAATCCTATAAAAAGGCAACAAGTATCACTACAATTATCGATTGCATAATATAATGAGACAGCTACAGTGAATTAGAATGCTGACACAAAAAACCCACAAACGGCAGGCCATAAAAATTTGGTTGTATTAATGGGCTATGGTAAAATATTGTACAATGCAGCTGGTCTCTTTTAAAAGGGCTCTTTCATGGCTTTGCGCATGCTCAGGGATTTATTGAGCAAGAAACCTGTTTCAAGCTAAAATATCTCTAAACAGTCATTGTTCAGATACCAATCTAAGTTTTTCAAGAAGCAAATGCTACGGATGGTCTATTTTGGGTCTACAGGAATTAAGTTGGATTATAATTTTTACTTCTTATGTTCCGGGCCGGAATACAATGTAATAAATTGTTTTAAAATGCATAAAACCTTAGAAGAAGTGATTGATTACCGCCTTTTCAGTGGATTAAGATGTTTTCTTTTGAAATTATTTTGACAATTAGAGCAAAAATTTAATTTCTGAAAAAACAAAACCCATTGATTCAGCCATGAAAGAGCCGCTCTAAAGACATATGGCCAATACCACGATTCTCTGCATTTGTTTATATGTTTTTACTGGAAAGTCAAATGGGATTTTATAGGTTTCCATCCCCCTGGTGACATCCTCTCCCTCTACTTCTCCCTTTCCCCCTCCCTCTCCCTTTCCCTCTACCTCTCCCTTTCCCTCTACCTTTCCCTCTCCCTCTCCCTTTCCCTCTACCTCTCCCTCTACCTCTCCCTCTACCCTACCTCTCCCTTTCCTCTCCCTCTCCCTTTCCTCTCCCTCTCCCTCTCCCCCTCCCCCTACCTCGCCCTCGCCCTCTCCCTCTCCCTCTACCTCTCCCTTTCCCTCTACCTCTACCTCTACCTCTCCCTTTCCCTCTACCTCTACCTCTACCTCTACCTCTCCCTCTACCTCTACCTCTACCTCTACCTCTACCTCTACCTTTCCCTCTCCCTCTCCCTCTCCCTCTACCTCTCCCTTTCCCTCTACCTCTACCTCTACCTCTACCTCTACCTCTCCCTCTACCTCACCCTCTCCCTCTCCCTCTCCCTCTACCTCTCCCTTTCCCTCTTGCTGACATCACTTTGGTGCTGTTTGAGTCACATCTTGATTGATAAATAAATAAATAAGTAAAAAATAAATAAATATATAAACTTGTAAATAAGTAAATAATAACAAAAGAATAATTAAATAAATAAACAAACAATCAAATAATATAAATAAATAAATTATAAACAAACAAATTAATTAATTAATTAATAAGCACCATTTACTACACCTTTAGGTGTCACTCTTAAGAGTCTTTTTAGAACTTAAAAGTCTTTTTAATGATGGACAGCAGTCCTGTAAGAGTAATTTAATTTTCATTTCAATGATCTAAACATAATTTAAAGTGAGAAGATCACAAACAGTCAATAAACCAAATACAAACAGTCCAAACCTGCATGACGATCATCAGGTCCATGATGAGAATAAACGATGCCAAGAAGGCACGTGAAAGTTCATTAGTTGCCACAAAATCCCTGTTAAGTTTGTCCCAAGAGATGAAGTCTGTAGTGATACCAGTGGCAACGATTGCTGTTGCTACAAACAACACAATCCAAAAGGCAACCACTCTGTTCCAGCCCCTCTTCCACCACCCTCTCAGCCAGACATTCCACTGAGGGTAAAGTTTGTCCTGCAAATCACAACTTACGGTAAGTCACACAGAATGCCCTTGTTTTACTTCAGAGTAGGCACTGTTTTCAGTTCAAATCCACTCCTGGGGAGGTAATATTCTCATATATTGGCTACATGGATATCAATCTAGACTACTCCTAGCCAATCCACTCTCACCCCACCCCTGGACATTTCTGTTGGCTATGAGACCTACATCAGCTTGTGAATTTTTAAAGTCTAAAAGTTTCAAAAGAGCTCAATGATAAAATGGCCTAACCTGTAACATCATGTCTGTGACCATCCATGCTGTCACGAAATCACCCATCCAGGTTCCTAATGCAGCAGCTTTCATAAAAGTTTGGTTCTCATAACCTAAGTAGGACGTAATCTGATAATAGGTCAGTGAGGGGTCGCCAAGACTTAGGAAGCCATTGTATATGAAGGAGAAGATGAAAAGCGTCACCAGTGTTGTAAGGAACATGATCATCCACGAGCCCTGGCTTTCATAGAACATCTTGAGTCTCATCAGCCGTTTGAAGACAAGCTTGTGGAAAAACAACTTGCCGACAAAGAGACCGACTATGATGGCAGTAAACCATAGGAAAAACTTCAGGACTGACCAACCACCAGGGGGGTATCTGAGGAGAAAACCAAAAAAGAAGTTGTAATTACTAAAACTATGCCGTACTGTACCTCACATTGCATACAAGCTTAGTGCTACATTCTGACAGTGACAAACACTACATATAATGGGGCCCTGTAAGGGCAAAATACTGACAAGAGACACAGCCTTGAAACGGCGACGCGAGAGCCATGAACTAGTGACAAATGACGAGCTGCTCTAACGAAATGCTGACAGGCAAAATGGGGACCCCCCCCCCCCTTACAGGGCCTCTATAGTTACAAACATGTTTCAGATGTTACAAAAACTCGCATCTCTACCTTCACCAAACACTTCAATCTACAGTTGAACCTTCAAGGGAAATGGAAAAATGTTCGAGTTATCAAGGGTAAAATTATAAAGAAACACAGAAATCCTAGCAGAAATCCTATTAAATTGTTAACTTTGATTAACCATATAAATATACCTATATAATTATACAAGTGCTCCCTGTGTGGCTTTTCAGTAACCTGTAGCTCACGAGGTTGAGCCAAGAGCACATACAGGCCCCTCTGGCAGCCACTATACTGTCCTTGCCTGACCTCGGAGCTCAGCCTACAGCCAGTAAAATAAGCTGTATGTAGGTGACAGACCACAACACCAGAATTACCCTGCTCTTTTTGAGAAGTGTGTGGGTTCTTTTAAGTACCCCGATAGAACGTTGAGAGACTAGACCAACAGCTTAACATCTCTGTCCAGTCGGTGTGGCGAAAGAAGATCGCCCGAAGTTCAACCCTCGACCAGGCCAGGGATTGACCCCGGGACCTCCTGGTTGGCAGTCAGAGATCTCATTGACTGCGCTAACCTTGCACACCGGCATAAAGGAGGTTACTCTAACTTACCTCCAAGTCACAAATGCAAAGTCATTTCCAATAAGTGGAATGGTGCATTTTGATGAACTGTGGGAAACTGGATCCTCAGCAAAGATCAGGAAATTACTAAATGCAACAAAGTATGCTATAAACACGCGTGAATATGGATGCTGGAAGTAATATCTGGCATTCTTCCTCTGGATACGAACTTTCTTCAAGGTAATTGTAGGTTGCTGTAAAAATACCAATGTTAATCAAAATTAATAATTATTTACTAGGTAGTCCCAGAAAAGAACAAATATCTTGATACCACCCCCTACTCTTCATCTCCTCAGAAAAAGTGGCAGTAATTAACTCAGGTTGTAAATATTTACTTTAGGCAAACTTTGGGTTTGAACTGGGATTTCAAGACTTTGAGGAAGGAGTTCCAAAAACTCTTCTGTGGGGGAGGTACTGTACTTAGTGAATAAATCCCCTCTTTGCTTTTTGTATCGAGCTATACAGGCCCAAGGCTGAAAAAGTGTCCGAAATATGAACATTTGCCAGAAGCAGAGCTGAGGGCGAATGTGAAACTTTGAGGACACTTTTTCAGATGAGGGCCTGTATAGCTATAGATACAAAAGTGGCACAGAGGGAGTTTATTTATTTAATTTATGATTCAACAATATTTTCTTGGGAAAAGTTTAGAAATCTTCTACATTGTAGATGGCTTTGAGATCAAGTATATTATAGCTGCTGTTCAAGAGTAGAAATTATAGCTGCATTTTTTTGGTGTTTTGTTACAAAGAGTTTGGCACTGTTCCAGTGCTTGGCTTGAGTCACTGATGTAAATCTTGATATCAATAAATTATATTCATTTGATTCTAACTTTTAAAATTTGGAAATGTCCAAACTCTTGATCATGACTCCTTTGGATTGAGGCACTCAGGTCTGCCTAACAAGTTTTAAGCTACTGAATTTGGTAAATTATAATTAATTTTATTAATATTTCCTAACAGAAACATGTAGGATTGCAAGGTCAGATAAAAACTTGAAAATAGCATCATTTAATTCTCAAGAACTGTTAGGAACTAATCATTACAATTATTTCAGATCCAGATATACATGCATGCTTGTACTAACTTAAAAATACAGAATGAACTTACTGCTTCAATTTTCAACTTATGTGACATTGATTCTGGCTGGATTTGCAGTGTAATTAATAATAAAAGCACTGTCTTGGAAAATACTCAGTCTTGCTGTCTTTACCAACACACTTAATATATTTCTTCAACTGTTTGATACCTTTTAAAAACTTGATACACCTGCTTCATTGACTTCATTGTCTACAATTTATGGTAAATATTTGATGTCAACATTAATTTTGCAATTTTCATGCTTTTTTTGTCTGACAAATCAAATCAAACACTACCCAAAAACTCCAGCTGAGACTTTGAACAATAGTACAATCAATTATTAACAATGTAATTATATATAACAACAAGCTTTGTTTTAGAGGCCTTGAAAGTAATAACTATCTGCAAAACTATCTTAAAGTTTGTAATAATTAATATTTTTCAACAATGTATAGACCTAGTCCTGATACAGCACTGAGATGCAAACATGAATTACAATTATTGCGACATGAATGTACATACATGTATATATAATTATATCTAGGTGGATTTCACTATGACGTCATTGTTTACATTTTGCCTCATTAGCATAATATACATGTAGCATAATCCCAACTTTAAGATTCAAACAAAAAGGTTTCGGTTCCATAAATCATAAAATTACGGCACAATTAGTTATTTACAAAAGATTTAATCCTGATATGTTGAATACTTTTGGAGTACTATGTCTTTGAAAATGCCGAAAATTACTGGTATTGTATGACTGGAGGTGCACCCCCCCCCCCCCGAAAGATCTTCATCGTGAGGCTGGCAGAACTTTCTACACCACCATACTTTTACCACTGGGCCAGTAAAGCCAGTTTTAAAATGTACATTGGCATTTAAATAATATTGAGTAACTATTATGTACAGCTGATGCTGTAACCAGTAAGATCTGAGTTTTATACTCTACCTCTCCCTTTCCCTCTACCTCTCCCTTTCCCTTTACCTCTCTCTCTCTCTCTCTCTCTCTCTCTCTCGCTCTCGC